>BQNB010004610.1:29606-106730 GCA_026074375.1 Tanacetum coccineum | reverse complement strand
GTGATATTTGTTAAGATTATGTGTTCAACACTCCCTTCCTCAAATAAGTTTAAAAAAGCGTGGTACTTACAATGTCATTGTATGTGGATAATTTTCTGAAGGGGAGATTTATAAAACCAAAAGCCTTTTAATGTGTTGGGTACATCTCATAAATGTCAATTTTATGTATTCAAACATATTTTGTGAAATTAAAATGTGAAACTTATAATGTCAATTAATAATATACATTGTTCACTAATGCATCTCAATTCATCTTTAACATTTTGTGGTGTCATATCAATTTTTCATTCTAATGTCAAGTTTTAATAAATATTGGTATCCCACATATACTGTTGAAGGGGAGCTATCAGGAAAATGAATTCATGCAATATCGTGGTATAAATTTTCTCCCCATGGAATTTTTCATGTCATAAATTTTAATTAATTGGTATTTCAAATACTAAGTGTTTTATTTTTTAAAATAAGAGGAGAAAATGTGATTAAAATATGATATAGACGAATGTGATCTTTAAGACTCTAAGTGCAACTCTTTCCTTCATGTGCTAAACAATTTCGAATCTCGGAGCACATGTGTAGGGGGAGTATTTGAAAATAACAATGTCAGAAAATGGTTTTATGGTTCGATCTCTATACCCAACAACCTATTAATTTCACGACGATTCTGAAGTCATAAGGTGGTTAGGTTAGGTATAAGTCCTACGATCCAACCAGAACCGGAGGGATCTACCCAAGGACACTCCATAGTTAGAAATAGCAGTCCTTAGGTATGATTGGAGAAGAATGTGTATAAGGGAAAAATGCCGACTAAGATTGAGCTAACACTGGAACAATCACAACAAGGTGTTAGTAATGACGTCTTGGTAAGCATTGAAGGGGTTGAAGAATGAAAAAGAAATGTATGGATAAAGGGTGAAAACAAAGCAGCCCTCCTCACAACTTAGGCAGAAACCGGGTCAATACATAATCTATCAAAATCACAAAGATGATTGTTGATATTAAAGACGACATCATGGACCCAGTGATGCAATGCACAACCCTTCCCAGCCATTCGGGTTTCTCTCAAAAGAAACTTGTCTCATTTGTCACGGAGATACACACGTTATCTATTGACATCTCACTCTGAGATTGTTGATATTGAATAGGTGGCAGTCTGCTCCAGCCTCCGATTACTAAAACCAAAAGTGCACAAATCGAGTCTAGAGCCAAGAAGAGATCAAAGTATAAATCTCATTAGGACACAATGTCAAAATACACTTGTTGAACACCATAAAGTTCATAAGTTGTAACAAAGAGTCCTACGCATTATCCTTGAGATCTTGCCAGAACATCCGAGTGATACTTAAGTATTCACAGTGAAGATGGAAATCCTGCTTGAGCCAACATCAAACAAGCTCTTGGTAGGTGACTTGCAAGATTCTATATGAATCAAGCTTGTGATAACTGGATATCAATTTTGGTCCAGTAAATGAATTGACGACTTAATCAGAAAGATAGTAACTATCTGATTCACTCTTACCGTGTTGTCTGCTTTGAGACGTTCCGGTAATGAGAACTAGCAAGCATGGTGAATCTAATACATATGTGTTAGAAGATCCTATGCTTTGAGCTGGAAACCCTGTCAAGGAGATTCTTTGAATCTACCTGATCACAGGTATAGTATTTATACTATAAAACGGGAAACCGGAGGTTAATGCAACCGAAGTCAAGATGAATAACAAAGCCATATTCATCTTTTATTGCTAACTGTCTTATTTCAGGTTTAGACGACGGTGTTGCAGCCTCATTCCAGCGAAGTCGGATTCATAAACCACATGCTCATACTCAAGCTTTCAAAGTCAATCATTCAACGTCAAGATAGTTGATTCTAATCTTCCCCACCATCAAAGAGCCTCAAAGTCAAATAAAGAATCATCAATTGGGGAGATTGTTAGACTTATAATCATATGTCAAACAAGAATGTAACAAACATCATCAAGTCAAGAAAACACATCTTTTTCCTTTCACTCAAAACTTCAAATTTCACCACCATCTTTACATGAACCAACCTCTCCTCCTCACTTGAACCCTTAGCTTGACAACATTACAGATGTTCCTCCTAGACCTCTAAATTCTCAACAATTTCAAAGTCATCCTTTCTTGGATATCACACTTTCTTTGTCCCTAATCACTCCTCTTGATCACACTCATGACACTACATCACCACCACAACCTCAACCACCTACTCAACATGGGGGAGAATGTTATCCTTATTTTTATATAAGTCGAACTAAGAAAAAAGAATGTTTATCGTCTTATAGACGTACCTAGTCCTTGTAAGTAATAGGCTATCGGTTTCAACGGGCATGGATTGGTATCTAATATTGTCCATGTTGCGGGCTCAAACCCCAATAATAGCCAGCCGACCCAAGTTAGAAACCCATAAAAACCACTCATGGCTCAAGGGTATAAATAGAACCCTCTCCACACATGGAGGTGTGTTGTTACCATTCTTAATTTTAGTGTGTGTGTGTATCTTCCACCATCATTATTTTCTCTCTAATAATCTTTCACTTTCCTTATCTCTTTTCTATCTTATTTTGCTTATTGGTATAGCTTATGTTGTGAAAATGGATTAAGCTTTTGGGATAACAATTGCTCATACAAAATTTGGCTTACCTGGCTAGAGGAGGTTACGTTTATTTCTTCGATGTTGTAAGTACAAGATCATTGTTTTCGTTTAATCTATGTATTTTGTGAAACAACCCTTTTATGTGTTATACTCTTGACAAACTATTTATGGTAAATGTCCAAACTTGTTAAATATTTTAATGTTGGTATCATATGTAGTGATCAGATTACAAAGGACGGTTCCGCACATTGTACAACCAACTATTAAAATGCGAATCAATTTTAAGGAAAAATAAACGGGTTGAATAGTTTTACCAATTTAAATTATATTTTCGAAACTTATATGTGACTTCCTGAAAATATAGACAAGCAATAATAAATAGTAGTAAGACAAGACAATAAATAAAGAATGGAAAGATCAAACCGATGCACGAGTGTTTATAGTGGTTTGGCTACGAGAACTCCTTTTCTCACCCTACTCCCACTCCCGATAACCAACTCGAGATGTTCAATGACTATGCCAACAAGCTTCCTTCACCGATGGAGAAACCTTACCAACGTTGCTTACAATTTTCTGGTACTAAGCTAAATTAACGATTCTAGTTCGAGTAGCACTAACCTAAGTAGCATTAGACTTTTTATTTTTGATACAAAGGCTAAATACAAGTTCTATTTCGGTTAGAGCCAATCAAGATCTCAACGATCACTCACTCTTACAAAGGTTGTATGGTGTATATACAATGAAATTGTTGCTACTAAATATACAAAGTTATAAATTATCTAAGTATGTATGAAGATGAGTGTCAAGTATCTTGAAGCTTCGATGTCTTGTATGTGATGTGTTGCTTGACTTGCAAGACAATTGTTAGTGAATAATCACTAAGATGAATGTATATACTCTAAGTAATGATCAAGGACTGAAAAGACTGAAAGCATATGCAAGAGAGAATGTGCAAAAAGAATGATGCAAAATGATTTCAAGTCACTTCTATTTATAGCCAAAGTCAGCTAGTTACACGAATCCCTTTAGAAGGGATCCGTCCTTCACCATGAAGGGATCCGTGGGTCTGTCTGACAGTTATATTTGGAAATATTTTCACACAAGAAATCTAACCAAATCTTTCCAAAATCTTTTCATATATTTGAAAGTCAACCCTCTGGATTAAGAAAGATTTTGTGATGTCATGCATGAGGTAAAACTTAGGATATCGTAAAATAGAAATAACATTTTACATGATTATTTGTATTAAAATCTCTTCCTTTTTATTGAGAACAAAATATAAACTCGTTTTTAGGTAAATGTGTAAAATATAAAGTTTTAAAGTTCGAGTTTTACTTCCTTCTCCTCTTTTTTTTCGAAACAAAAAGAGTGTCGAAGGGAAAATACTTGGAGCACAACTACTCCCCCTTGACAGATTCTCCCCCTTAATGAGGGCACTAAGTACTCGATGTATGGATTTAGGAAGCTATAGAAAAAATGTTAGTGCAATATGTAATATGGCCATCCTTAGACAAGTATATACAACGAAGTGTATATAATATGCAAGTAGATAATAATGTGACGAAATCTCACTGATGTGTCGTTGTGCGTAGGTAATATTTATTATCAAGTTTTATATTTATATTTTGCCGACTTTACCTAAAAACAACATTAACGGGAAGTGTACCCGATCAGTTGTAGCTTCGTTGGTAAGTAGGGTGTCTATCACTAAGAGCGAGAGCGTTAATTCCTAAGTCTACCAGTATTTTAGTTGTCTATGTTAGTTCTATTCTATGTTAATTCTAAGTTAAACCTATGCTAAACCTAAATCTAATGGATAAGGGGGTTTTTAATCTGAGAGACTGGCACGGTTTTTGGTGGTAACTTAAATCTACTTTAGTCACGATAACACATGCAAGCTGATAATCAGAAGATAGAAGAGCAGTCAAGCCTATTATAAGGAAACTATATTAACCATGATTAATCAAATACAACACAGGTTTGTTTATTGGTGCAATGATTGACTTATCTCGAGGGGTATATCATTCATAGATTTAGGCGATACTTCTTCCTAAACCCTAGACACGCTAATTCTGTCACAATTAAACGCATTCGCATAAAGCAATCTTTTGTTGATTATAATCTATCTTAGGAAAACAATAATGGTGATCTTATCGAATCCTAGCTCAACGAGACTTTACTAACTTACTGCTTAATGGCTTCTTACATACTAGTAGTTAATTGTCCAAGTCCTTACCAAGGGAATCAGAAAGTCATTTGTTGATCCCAGGTCACCTACTAGTCTAACTTGTTCACTAAACCAATGGTAAGGATAGGTCATTATTTGTGATCCTATGATTCTAGTAATGTAAGTCGCTATATGAAGAGCTATCCCAGTTAATCTAGTCTACTTGGTCCGCACAACTAGATCCAGTTGATTGATAGGTCGCATACATAAGCACATAAACGAGTATAAATTGATAGACATAATCAACAATCAACGATAAATTAAGCAATCAAAATAAACAAACCAAACATTAAATCTTCATAAACATGGCTAATACCTAGGTATTAGCCAATAACCATTGTATCGAATACAAACATAATTGACCGAATCAACCAAGGTAACCTAACCGAGTTAAACGAATGATACCAAAAACTGAACAATTATTAGAGTATAGATGATTACAAGGTGTTTCCTATGGAATCAAGCACGTTACGAGACCTTCTTTGCTCTTCTTGCCTTTTGAAAATTGACTTATGTGGTTAGGGTTTTGAAAATATGTTTAAGCACACCTAAACTCATGTTTAGGGTTTTGTATTTATATTGTCTGGAAATTCATCGATACGCCCGTATTGGTTGATGTCAATACGGCGTATTGGGGGTTTCTTAGAGTAGGGACCACGTTCAATATCTTCCATAATCTTCAAATACTCGATCTTGGATACGGCGTATAGAGTCTTCTGGATACGGCATATTGCTCTTCAATTATTCGTAGTTTCTAGTGAAGTGCATGCACAGATAAGTCGTATCTTCCTTGATGGATACGACGTATAGGTTATCAGAACAATATCTTGAGATTTCTTCGTTTAAGCTTCAAAATGCGTGCCTTTTAGCATAACTTCACCAATTACTCCATAATTACTGCAAATATCAAATATAAACAATTAAGTATCAATTCGTGCAATAATTATACAAAATGGTTAAGAAACATGGGATAAATGATGCTATAAAAGTGACGTTATTTGATGTCATCAAATATCCCCCCACCCACTTGAATCCTACTTGTTCTCAAGTAGAATTTATAAAATTTATGAAAATGTATCCTAACCGTAGTTAAGGATTTTTCCTTTAAGCGATTATTTGTTTAATTACTAGTACCCAACGAAACACCTCACGAAATAGGAAGATGAAATCACTCAAATCACTCAACTAATCTATGTGGTAACATGTAACTAATTCGCTCAATTGCTTGGTCATGACGAGTATTCTATCATAAGCTTGGCAAGGATACACATCTCCACCACTAAAGCTAAGGAATGACAAGTCTACAAAGGTAAATTGGGTTAAGGTTTAAAGGGTTGATTATTCTTTCTAGTCTTTATCGATACCAATATTCCAAAAAAGGTAACAAAATCACATATACACATCCATAACGATGGAATAGACATATGTGATTGCTCGATCCTTAACTCAAATAAGCTAAAGAATAGGACTAGTAATCTTTACCAATAGTCGTAAACCAACAAGGCTGACAAAATCATATATATACATCCATAACGATGGAATAGACATACATGATTGCTCAGATCCCCATTCGAGTAAAACCAAAGGTTAGCATGAAGAACAATAAAGGGTATGGAATCTTCTAATCCTTTCACCAAAAGTAATATACCAACAAGGCGGACAAAATCACACATACATGACCGTAACAACGAAATAGATGCATGTAATTGCTCGCATCCTCATTTGAGTAAGACCTAAGGTTAGGGATTAGGAAAGGGAAAATAATTGTTGTTAAATAAAAAAGAACAAAACAAATAGATTAAGTCCGAACAAATAAGGTACATAGTTGCTAGTAACTTTCCTGACCATCCCTTGAAGAAGACACAGAATCAAAGATAATCTCCTTGATCAATAGATTAATAAAAAAACCTTAGTTTGCGTTCCCATAACGACCAACTCCAAACATCTATAATATACATACTTTACAAAAAATAGTGGTGATATCGACCACTTTATACAAGAAATACATGGTTGGTTTATTTCGACCAACATACAACAATACTCTACAGAATCATTTTTTTTGTATTTTTCACCTTTTTAGATTTTTTTTCAACATATAAACTATGAATTTAGGTGTAATTTCACCATCTTCACGATCTCAATAAATCCGGATAATTTATCCATTTTCCTTCTATATTTCAGTTGTAAAAATAATTGTGAAAGTAGTAAAACACACTGAAAAATTAAGACTAAAAATATACACTACTTTCACATTCCCATTGCATTGTGCAATTTTCCCGACCTAGCCGTGGATAGAAAATTTTGCATTGTGACACAGAAAATACAATACTTTACACAAAAGCAACTAGAAGCCGATTAAGGACTTAATATAAGAGGGTATGCTAAGGTGTAAAGGTGTAACGAAACAAGATTTGGTATAATAAAAGAATGGAATGGCTCAACAGGTTTTTCTAGGGGTGTCTTACTTTAAAAATAAGAGTAAACAAAAGGGTTTATACGGGGGTTAACTAACCAGTGTAGTTTTTATTTTGTATTTTTATTAATATCACAACATGTATAGGCTTTTTGGGTGTAATCTTAGAAATTTACAAGTTTAGAAAATGTCACTCCATCTATTAAAAATAGTACTTATTATTGTGGTCTCGAATACATATACCAAGCCAAGTTTTAAAGTTTATAACATCACTGACACACTAATATTTTTGTGGAATTTGGGTAAACATTTGGAAATGGTTAAGGCTAAATTCTCACAATATCTAACCAGGGTTATGTGTGCGGGTTATGTAACTAATAATTTCACAAAAGTATGCTTGAAATTTTTTAATTTTTTAGGCGTAATTTCAGCCATTTATTATGAAAAAATGGAGACAAGAAAGCGTTTCTAAATTCTCCTCCCCCCCCCCACTAGAAAATAAAACAATGACGACATTGTAAAAACATGACATTATGGGACAATGAAATTAAAATAATTAGAACTAAAACTCCCCGAGAATTTGCTCGTATGATCCTCCTGTTTACGTTTTAGAGCAAGATTGTGTGTGTCTGTATATCAGCATGACTACAACACACAGAATTCCAGAATATAAATACTCTACCAAAGTGGTCATTTTCGTTCAGTAAGGTCCTATATAAGATATAAGAAAAGCCAATGCAATTCTATCTCCGGTATTCGACGGTTAGAAAAAAAAAACAAAAAACTGTACAGGAAGTCGATACGCCGTATCCCAAAACCAGGATACGCCGTATTGAGACCTATAAAAAGTATCTAAGGTACGAGTCAGATTGTCAAATACGCCGTATCTTATTTATGAATACGCCGTATAGACAAATCTGACAATAATGTTTAAATGCAGAAAAATAAAGATTGGATAATGTTTAGACCTTCAATACGCCGTATCCATTGATATTGGATATGCTGTATCGAAAGTCCAGGAAGACAGACTCGAATAAGAAAATACATTTCGGGTTGTCTTCCGGCAAGCACTTTTGTTTACAGCAAAGTCTTTGTGTTAGACTTGTGATGTGTTTCAAAAGCTTTAATTTATAAGACTAGAATTACCGATTATTAAGAGGAAACACACGGGTAAAAGTATAACCCATGTATGTAGTATAATATTTTAGGTAAGACCATGTCGTCCACAGAGATTTAATTATGTTCGTATAACCAAAAGTTTTAAGACAAAACTTAGACTTTTTCAGATGAGATATGATTGATGATAGATTTAATAATAAGGGAGAATGGCTACTCGGTTAGTTTCATATAATTCATAAGCAATAGTAATAATTACAATCTTCGATTTTAGGACTTAACTTATAAAAAGGCTTTTTTTGTCAAAAAACGTCTTCACAAATTAACTTGTTTTAACTTAAGACTTATATTAGTTAACTTAATCAGATGTGTCACGCAAATAATCAAGTTACTATTATGTCAGATTTATTTTGTTTATCAAATAACGTAAGCGGATTTCTCCAACCAAACGATAAAGACCGTAGACCCAAATCTTTAAAACAATATACAACACAACGGTTCTTTCGACCTATACCGTTTATGTGTATACAATCCCAAATTATTTAACAAAGTTGAATAAGATTAGACACGATAATGATTTTCAACACAGAGGTTATAGATTAATAGAACCGCAATAAGTACCAAATTCTTTATTTATTATATTAACATCACCGAGTAGACATAAGGAGCTTAGCCACTCATGGCTATGGTGTTCATAACAAAGTAAAGTAGAGAAACAAGAAACATACGATAATCGGATTAGAGATGGATTAAACACAACCCGTTTACAAGTACCAAATCGTACTAAACCCCCCTTAATTAACTAAATACTTAAATGTTGTTTACTTTTCTTTCCAGAAATTCATACTAAATCCTAAGATTTAAGAGAGCATTGGATATGGAGAGGATTTGAATTAAAAGTGTGTGAAAGGTCTTGATTTAGTCCCTCGAATATTTATAGGCAGAGAAGGGGTCGAAGTGCGGCGCACATTATAAAATGTGCGGCGTACTTAGCCTATGTCGGTGGAAATATCATTAATGCTTGAAGGGAAGTCTGGCGCATATTCTTGGAAAACCGGCGCACTTCATGTCTTTAAAGGCTTTTATTGAAATTCATGAATAAGAACGGTCACATACGATAAGATATGCGATGTACTAAAGACATCAAATAAAGTCACTTTTAAAGCATCATATTATTCATGTATATTAACCCATTTGATATAAATATTTCCATGAATTGGTACTTACACCTGTTATAAAAGTTATTGCAGTAATTATGGAGCAATTGGGTGAAATAGCTAAAAAGCGCTACATTATGGAGCTTAACGCATAAATTAAGAAACTTACTGATCTGACATTCAATATGCCGTATTCATCAAGAAGAAACGGCGTATTTACGCCTAAACTTCACAAGAAACCACGAAGACACAATCACCTATACGCCGTATTCAAAATGCATCATATGCCGTATCCATGAAGATATACTCAAAGAACATTCTAGAAGATGACAAACGTGGTCCCTACTCCAAGGAAACTCCAATACGTCGTATCGGCCTCAACGGATACGGCGTATCAACTTAATTCCAGCAGCTATAAATACAAAACCCTAAACATGACTTTAGGGTGTGCTTAACTATGTTTTCGAAACCCTAATCACAGAGGACGATTTTCATAGGCTGTGTGGAAACTAGAAGGGGGGGGGGGGTTAAATAGTTTACACATTTGTTTTACGGTTTAAAAGTTTACTTTCAAAAATGTATAGACCTAGTTATCTGTTCAAATCAACTCAAAATGTTAACAGCAATAACTATCTAGAACAAACTGAAAAAAACAACAATAATAATGTAAAGAGATAAGGAAAGAAATAACCAAACCAAGACATCGAGATTTTATAGTGGTTCGGCTACGAAGCACCTCTTCGCCCTACTCCACTCCCCGAGTATCCGACTCAAGATTTCACTATGACAACAAGCTCTCTTTAAGCGGATAAAACCGTTTACACGTCGCTTACGTTATTTTCCAACACTAAGCTAAATGTCGAGTCCTAATCTTAGCTAGAACCAATCTATCATTTCACAAGATCTACACTATCGGATCTACCACTCTCCAAATCACACAAATACCAATTAAATACAAAATAGGTTTTGGTACATATAAGAAAAGAGGAGATATGCAACTAATTAACACTTCGTTCTTGACGAATGCGAGTTCTCTTGCCACTGAAAGAGAAGGGAAGAAGATTATAACACTTGAAACACGACTCTAAGTATGTTAGTGATCAAGGTTTGATTTAGAGAAAGAAGTTTAGAGAGAGAAAAGAAAAGATTTGAAAAATTTCATCCAAAGAGGAATAATTATTTTAGCTGGGAATGGAGTCAGTATTTAAGGCATGGAAATTAAAAAAGGAAATCCCAAACGGTCCATCAGGAGGCGTTCCCGTCGGTCCCATATTTAAGAATTGGTGCCGCCACTAGACTCCTTGCTCCCTATTAGTCTTTCTATGGTGAAGGTTGTAATCCTTTTAATGAAACCTTCATTTGGGGGAAAAATAGAATTTCAAATTTTTAGTTTTTAATAAAACATTTCTTTTACTTATAAAATATTTTGTAAATGACTTTTGAGAAAATACTTTTTGATAGAATTAAAAGTGTGATTAAGAACTTTTGTATAATTAAAAGTAGGATTAAGAGAAAAAATATTTTTTCTTGGTCACTAATCAGCTTAATTATTTGTTTTGTTCATACCTTAAGTGATCACAAATCTTAGAAATGGAATTTTACATTTGATAATTGTAAACGTTTTAAATTTTATGTAAATGTTTTTTACATTATGTTATTATCAAAACTAGATAGGTCGAAACATAAAATGAACTTTTAGACATTAATTGTATTCACAATCTCTCTCGTAGATGATGACCAAATATAAAACATTTTTTAAAAAAATTAAAGATACAAATTAATATAATGAGTTATGTTCTATTCTCCCCCTTTTTGTCGAATTAAAAAAGAATGCACCGATGATTATCGAAGAAAAAGTAAATCGAGAAAACAAGACACCCCCCTTGGATTTGTCTCCCCCTTGTTTGGGTCACCAAGGACCGATCTTACGAAAGATTGTGTGCTAACAAAACAAGGTTATAAGTACAAGTTGCAGACAAATATCTTATCAAGTTAACACATATATTCAATTTAACCAAAGAAGATTTCATACAACCAACAAGAAACTCATACACTAACACATCAACTAATACCTTTCATGTAAAATAAAATAGAGTTAATACAAGATAAAGAAAATAATAAACCTAAGTCATAAATGATTCATGATTGATAGAGAAATACTTTGAGCAAAAGTATGGGTGACACGATTTTGACACATTTAAGATATTTCAAGGTGGAAGTGGAAAGTGTGAGGTGATTTGCGGTAGTGAGAAGATATTCAAATGAGCAACATGAATGTTCATCTTATCACATTAGGGTAAAAAAAGGTTTGGATTATAGGAACAACATATGCAAGTTGAACCCTATGATAGTCATTGATAGTTGTATAAAAGAGGATGGCCCTTGATAGGTTGGTCGAGGATGTGGTGGCGATGGTTGGTGATGGTGTGCATGAGGTGTGATCGAAGAGGAATGATTTAGGACAAAGAAAGCGTGATATCAAGAAGGATGACTTTGAAGTGGTTGAGGAATTAAAGGTCCAAGGAGTGAACATCCAAAATTGTTGACAGCAAGAAGGTTCAAGTTGAAGAGAAGAATATGGTTTCATGTGAAGATGGTGGTGAAATTTGAGGTTTTAGAGTGAAAGGAAGAAGATATGTTCTCTGATTAAAGATGTATGATTATGAAAGTGTTTCTGATGTGCATTGTGAGTAAGATGGAACAGAAATTTGTTTGTAAGAGAAGTTGTGGTGGTGATCTCATCATCACTAGATATGTTTGACAAATAGTTTTTTAGGAGGGTATTATGGTGATGTTTGATTTTCTATGAAGGGTTTAATGAGGAAAGCATTTGTGAATTCATGGTAGAATGAGGTGAAGGAAAATGTGAGAGGTTAAGGGATATATAAGATTTTATGAATTTAGGTGGATGAGATAGATTTGCAGAAGTAAGGCATGGGATTGAATTTTGGATTCCAAAAGTGTTATGTCAAATTGCAGAAAAAATAGCTAGGCCTAGATGGATAAGTGGTCAACTCATAGAAAAACAGGGGACACAGTAGATAGAATCTGTGCCTCTAATGGCGGTTCCCATAATTATCCCGGCGGTCCCCATAGATAATATCGGGAAACGCCCAGTATTTAAGGTTGCATTTTCTAGGAGAAACATGAAACAGTAGGATATTGGAAATCATAACACAATCGAATGACTAGTGGATTAGCCAAGTTCTAGAGAGAGAAAATGAAAGAGAACTTTCTAGTAAGAGAAAATGAACTTGTATTATCTAAATGACTAACCCACCTATTCCATGGCATGGAAGAGGCTTATATAGTAACAACAAACCGGCCATAAGGCCTTAGTAGTAGGCTTACACGTTGGGTTTAATACCCGGCCCATTACCGAATGTTATACATTAACTACTTAACTACGAGCAACAATAAACGGTAAAATACACGGGGTGACCGAGTCTTTTTCTAATATCTAACAATCTCCCCCTAAGGGAGGTCAACCTAGAAAATACTAAATTAAGCTCTGTAATGTTGATCTTGTGTTCAGCTCGTAGTCTTTGATTCTTCATGCATTGATTTATTTGTACATAATTTAGTGATCTTTGAGCTTAGTTCCTTTAACTTGTGTGATCTTTGAGCTTTCTTTGAGATCATCAACCGTAGTAAATCTCTTAATCATCCTTGTTGTGGTATTGCCTCCATGTAATGTTGTGACCTTCAGAACGGCATGCTCACACTTTTATGGATCATGATAGTACGCATCAAAGTTGCGAAGCTGTGTTTGCAGTCTTTCAGTTATCACGATGTCTTCGATTAGAATATAAGTGTGAGCATGGGGTGTGAATTGACATGTCTTTTTGCCATCAGCTGCTACGTCGGGATACCTGCAAGAAATGTTAGAATAAACAAATGAATGTCATTGTTCTTTTTCGTTGAATTAATGGTTGCAAGAAACCACGTCCTTGTAATATAGTATAAATACTGCCTATGATCGGGTAGAATTTTGAAGAATCTCCTTGATAGGGTTTCGCAGCTGCGCTAGCCGTTCTTAAACCGGAGCGCCTCAAAGTAGACAAAGCACGAAGTGAGTGAACCAGTGAATTAAAATCCACTAATTAATGAAAAATTGATTTAAAAGTCAATCGTGTGTCACTCAGAAAAGAGTTTTTGTGACACATCGACGGTTTTATATCATAAAATCAAATTTCAATAGAACGCCCCACATTGATTGAAAGATATACACAGTCAATGTGCTTGAAAATCAGTTGTTGAGCACATCGAAAGGTTTTTCATAAACTATTCGTCAATTCACTGCCTAGAACAAGTTTAATTCATAAAGAATCGCACCATCGTTGCTTTCTATTTATCACAAGTTTGATCCATAGTGGATTCTCACAATTCACCAAACCAAGAGCTTGTTTGATGTTGGCTCTAGAAGGATTACCCACCTTACATTTGAGTACTTTCGTATTCACTCAGGAAATTCTGGCAATACCTCGAGGATAATTCGTAGGACTCGTATAATTTTACTTGTTTGGTCAATGGTGTAAACAATTCATAGTTAGTATTAGTGTCCTAACGAGATTGTAAGGATGAACTCTTGCTCAAGACTCCAATCGTGCACATTGGTTTTTAGTATCGGAGTCTATAGCAGAGTGCCCACTTTTAAATATCGTCAAACTCGGAGTAAGAGAGACGATAGACATCATTGAACACTGTAGAGAAATGAACCAAATCCTTGGAGGGATCTTAAGTGGCTAGGAAGGGTTCTGCAGCTTATACAAGGGTCGCATGATACAGTTCTTCAATGTCAGCAAACAACCATTGATTCTGAACAGCAATGAAGTGACGCCGGTTTCTGCCTAATGTAAAGGAGGGCTCTTTCTTTTACCCTTAATCTTAACATTTCTTTTTCATTCTTCAACCCTTCAGTTCTTACCGATACATATTACTAGTACCCTGTTGGTGTGTTCCAGTACTAGATCCATCTTAGTCTGCACTATTCCCTTATTCTACATTACTCCTTTTGTAATCATACTTACGGACAATCTACACTAACTAGTGGATTTTCCCTGTGAAGACCCTCCGCACTGTCGGGAATCAAGGAGAACTATTACCTAACCTTACCATCCTTTATAACTTCTTATAAAGTAAGTACAGAGTCGTCCTTTTTGGTACAGTTCACTACGCCATAAACTAATTAAAAATCAATCAAGGTACATGTATATATATATAAAAGCCATTTGTACTTGATTGTTTTTTGATTATTTTAAGAACGTCCCACCTCAAACAAGTGTGTCGGTAAGTCAAAATAGAATGGCAACAAGGAGGAGGAGTACCTGCTTGAGTCTTAATGGATCACATTTTTTATCAGATTTATATTTAAATCACATGCTCTCCCTTAGATAAAAATTTCAAACCCTGTATGAGATTTAGGATCTCAATTGATTTAAATATGTTTGAAAAATTTTGGAGAAAATGTGGTCTGATTAAATACAAAGTCGATATTTGAAACCGATATATGCTCCCCACATTAGTGCGGGAGGCAAATTGTGTCAGTTATGATAGTTTGAAAGAATTTTTAATTTTTAATGAAAATTTCGATAAAAAAATCATACCCGACACATAACGAAGGTATTAACAATTTAATAATATATTACACATCATATTGACCTTTAAAATGGAATGGCGATATCATTCCGTTCTCTGAAGAAGTCTGTAGTCAATGCCGAGTTGAAAGTCTTTAACCCGTTGTCGAATCACCAAGTTTTGGGTCCATAGCTTGACATCAGTAGATAGCATCCATTTGTCTGAACCAGGAAGATGATCGAGATGACCTTGTAGAAGAAGCAGATTCAGGTCTTTCAAAGTCACTGGGATACAGGTGCTCGAAATCTCTTCCGCAATCGTGTTGTTCTATGGAATGAGTCAGGCTATTCTGAGGACAATTTTCGCTCAAGTAGTCATACACCGTATCCTTGAGTATGCTTTGATTCTTACGGCACTAATAATCCGTATTTGTGTTCTAACATCTTTTCTACCGCGACCGGAGAATCATAGGTCTGTCAATATATAAACTTCTGTCGATTAACCACCTGTATGAGATGCCATATTTTATCACTATGTCATAAGTACACACAACAACAAATCCACATTTGTACTGGCACTAGCTGTTCAAGCCCAAATCAGGATAACTAGCAGCTTCAACTTGAAATCGATAGTTATGAATTGCTTCCTTTGCAGTCATATCTCAGATACACCAAGTCTTTATGCAGAAGAATAGTGAGTTGATAGTAACATGACCTGGAGGACACCGAGAGGCAGTGGTCGGTTGTCATAGATTCTGACTTGAGCACCTTCTTGTTCGACCAGTCAACCTACAGTGAGCATCTTTGTGACACCATCTGAACTTAAGGTGATACGTCTGGGGTAAAAAAAAAAAAAAAGCTTCAACATCATCATAAGCGAGCCCTTCAAAATCAGCTTGTGTAAGCTTGACTGTTCACGTTATATGCAGTACCATTTCATGAAATCGCCATGTCTCCATCTTTACAATAATGAGTTCTCAGCATGGGTTTCCATAAGTTGATACCAATGCCGACGCCCAGTTGTTCTCAATATCTGATTACATTAGAAAAGGAATAGGTGCCAAGCAGGTTCAGGAGTCGCTGGTCCCTTTCCATCTTCAGGTAAGTGGTTCCACCAATTTGTCTTGTCTCAAGGTTAGCTTTTGGTAGGTGATCATTCCCGGAGTCTTCATCATCAGACAAATGTACCTGCTCATCGGGGATGGAATCATCTTGCATCAGAGAGTCAGTAGGAGATAACTTTTGAGCTGCCGTAAAACTAGTTGACTCGAATCTAGTGTCAGATGTAGTTCAAAGCCATGAATTGAAAAGTGTGGAGGCCGCAGGACTTGGACTGAGCTTGGAGCCTTACTGCTTTGCTTAGCAGATCCTGATGACCATTAGATGGAGTAGGAGGAGGTGGTGGCAAGATTAGAGGTCCTGATGCACCTAAAATACCTAGAGCCACCTAGATGGCACCCCTGCTAGGAGGAGTGGAGGTGGTGGCGGAGAACATGAGACCCAAAGTAGTTCTTGGAGCTGACATGCTTCTTCTTTTCTCTTACAGCTTCATCTGATCAGCTAGACGTTGATTTGAATAATCTAGCTCCAATGACTTCTGCAGAGCCTCATCCAATCATTGAAACCTCATGAGCCTTGTAGGAGTTTTGTCCTCAAACATACGTTGTTGAAGAATAGCCTTCATCTCACAGGTGGGCCAGATCCTGAAGCAGCTCGAAGTGTATCTGCATTGCCCCACTACTGCATTAGTTTTTAAACTATCCACATCACTGCTGGCTCACCTTGTGAGGAATATTGAGATCTCCAAGTTGTAAGTCGGTCCCTTAGTTTGTCCAACCTTTCTCAGTGCCAAGTTATTAAGAATCAGATCCTCCATATGTTGTTCCAGCTCACCTATGCGACTTACTAGGATCAGATCTGTGATGCTTTGTCATGGTTGAGGAGTGGAAAGAGATGTTGATTTGATATAATTGAGGTTTTTGCTGTTGAGTTTGGTAGTGAGAGTCGGATTGTAATCGTCATGAGATCAATAAACGGACTGGTCATTTGGGGAACCGAGGAAGTGTTTGATGAATAGAGTACTGAAAACCATTGAATGAACCTTTGTATCAGCATTCCTTTTCCCTGGATTTGTTTTCAACTTTAGTGCTTCACTACAAAAAACTAGCAGTGAAGCAGAGGTCTTTTTCAAGGTTTGCCGAGAAGACAGGGTTCCCATGGAGCAAGCAAGTTCTTCAAGGAATCACATGATCATTAGTTGGCAGTTGAGGTTCCCTGAACATTTGGGTAAACAGTTGTGGTAAACTCATCATCAATTTTCTCTGTTTTTGTTGAGATGAAACCCCCCCCCCTCCCCAAACCCCCCCCCGAAGCATCAGTGGCCTCAACGTCCATGTGTTTAAGGTTTGGTCCAACATGAACCACATGACTTGGTTGAGGTTGAGACTCTATAGCATCACCAGGATTTGATCCAGCCTGGCCTTCATCTTGTATACCAGGGTTTGGTCCAGCCTGGCCTTCATCTTGTTCACCAAGGTTTGGTCTAGCCTGGCCTTCATCCTGATCTCCAGTATTGATCACATGCACTTCCTCATCCGATTCCGTTTCACTGTCAGTCAGAGCTAGCTTAGTATCCAAGGAAGGTGAGTCAGCATGTCCAGTGGGTTCAGTGGGCATAGGAGGGCGCCTTTGAAAGATAAATTGATCTACAGGGCTCTTCTTCGTTGGAGTCTGAAGGGTGAGTAGATCATGAGCAGCTTGTTCATTAACTACTTTCTCTTTCCCCTTTCCTTGTACCTCTGGAAGCGGTTGATATTTCCCAGAGTCAGGCTCCCTCAATACCACCGGACGAGTTTGGTCCCCCAGAGTTCTATCTGCTTGTCCTTAAATTAGTTATAATGCCCGTTGAAGATCTGCTTCTTCATCAGTATGGGCAGGTTCCTCAACAGGAACACCTTCATTACTGGGCTCATCAACTAACTTGAGTGGACTTTTCAGCTTGCGTCTTTTTCCTACTAGTCCACCCTTTGATCTTTTTGCTGGTGAGGGATGATCAGGAGTTTACTTAACAGTATATACGTTTCTTTCATCTTGAGAACCGCTTTTGATGGTATGAGTAGAGTGATAGGTTATGGGTTAAGGAGGTTGATGTAGCGGTGGGCTTTGGGTTCTTGTCACCACCGGGTTATAGTAACCTTAGCTGCCTTGTGTTTAGTGACCTTGGTAGCTTCAGAAGACTCTGTGCTCCTCCTCCCCTCAAGCCTTGCCACGGTTCAGCACTATAAATTGTTGATACTTGTGCAACATGCACCATGGTAGTCGTCGTAGTAAGGTGCTCCATAATTTCATCAGTGAGTAGAGCATGGCAGTATCGGCATTCCAAATATTTCTCTACCATCCTAGGAGTTAATTAGTTATGGACTAAATCCAGGAGAAGGACACTTAGATCATATTAAAGTGGTGGACAACAGATTAAGTCAACTCTTGAGTCAACGGAAGTTAACTCATGGGAGAGAAGACAAAACACAATGACCAAACCACAATGACCAAATCGCAATTTTCAAGTAATACTGGACAAAACGCAGTGGTCAAGGCATTCTAGATAAAACGCAATAGCAGAGGACAAACCACAAGACACAACATGTAGTAAGTCATCAAAACGCAATCAGACAAAACGCAGACAAACAACAAGCAAAACACAAGCAATCAAAACGCAATGACTATTTTATAAAATTAATCAAAATGCAAGAGACAAATTGTAAAAGGCAAAACGCAATCAGACAAAACGCAAGGAATATTATATTCAAAATAAACAAAATGCAATCATTTGAAAAAAATTCGAAATAAGGGTTTAATATTTTAATGGTCTTCATATACAAAACGCAATGACTGCGTTTTGACCCTGCTTAATATTTATTAATCAAAACGCAATGGGATTATCAAGGACAAAACGCAGTTAGGAATCAACAAAACGTAGCTAATAATATAATAGGCAAAACGTAACCAAGACTATTCTAACAAAACGCAATCAAGAACATTTCAACAAACCGCAACCAAGAACATCATAACAAAATGCATTCAAGAACATTCATACGTGCAGATTCAAACTTTCAAATCAATACTTCCAAGGCATGACAAGTATAAGATATATATTTTATTATACTTACTTGCCAACTTAACAACAACAGGCAACCATAAACGTATCATTCGATTGCGATTTGACTCAAAAAGTTAAACGCAACACGAAAATCACTAGGACCTTACATTCACTGATTGGGGAAGCAATTAAGACATCAACAAAGCATCATGAATGTAATCTAATACTAACCCAGCAATCAAAACACAATTAGAAATACTAACCTACACGTAGATGATGATTATGCACAAACACCTTAAAACAACACGATTTAATGAATTGCAGGCCATGATTTTATAGATAAAGCTTATTTAGATGATAAACAACAATAACTAAGCATTACCTAAACAAGAAAACACACAGATGACCACGAATCAATCAAATCACAATATGATGCGTTTTGGGTTGAGAGAAAAAAGATGAAAAACGTTTGACTGGTTTTTGGTGTTTTGACCAAGTCAAAACGCAAAGGACCTTTTATAGCTAGGTTAAACTTTCATCAATTGGCATATTTGACCCCTCACTTTCTACTTTCTTTTTCATTTAAGGTATAAGTATTACTAAGGGATTATTTAAGATGCATAAATGGCATAAATGGTCCTTTATATTTTATGAGTCTAGGAAACAAATAGCAAATAGCACATAAGACCCTATACTTGCATATAACTGACAAATTTGGCCTTTTTGAGTTAACACAAGTTTAACTCCCCCTTAATATGTAACCCATTAGATATAAATCTTTTCTCAATTAATTGTTCAATGTATTAAGATGCCCGATAAATGTCATAAATTTTGAAAAATACTCTCCCCCTCAATCAATGATCCGTTTTCTATTGAAAGAGCTGTAGTCGTTGATTGAGTATGAAATTTATGAAAAAACAAGTCTGATTGATTTTTCAACAACATTAAACCACCATGTGAAAACCAAATAATTTTCTAAAGAATCATAGACGGAAAATTATATGGATAGACAGAAGACTTCTCTTCTGCATCAGGAAATAATGCAATGAAGCGTACATTAGATCAAGGTTGCATGGATATAAAGTAATCCATGCCCGGGAGAACTTAATCACTCGTTGTTAGAAACAGTGGTCTTTTTGGCGACATGCTTTCCTCAATTTAACAAACGAGTTGCAGTCTGAAATAACTGCAAGCCTTAAAGACATGTTTTGAAAAGTTTGAACTTTCGTTCGAGCTTCATTTAAAGACCCGTGTCATTATTGAATGACATTTCTAGGTCCGTAAATGTTATTGATAAACGGAAGACATGTCTTGAAAAACTATTTTTGGTATTTTCTATTTTCTGTTTTTTATGGTTTTTATAGGTTTTATATTTTTGTATTTTCTTTTTGGTTTTGGAATATGTACATATTTACATAGGATATAGGTAGACCATCTTTTACTCCTCTTCTCCTTCCTGAAGACATTTAAGAGTTTCCGAAAACATACTCTTCATACCAAGACGTGGGAGTAGAAATTCAAACCGCTCTCTTGGTAATGCTTTTGTGAATATGTCACGAAGTACAATTCAACCACGCCTTTCTTAACTTGCTCTCTTATGAAATGGTGTCGTATGTCAATGTGCTTGGACCAGGAGTGCTGGACATTATTGCAGCAGAGAGCAATGGCACTGCGATTGTCACAATACAAGGGAATTTTATTGAAGGCAAAGCCATAGTCTGTGAGCTGTGATCTCATCCAAAGTATCTGAGCACATTAAGAAGTTTGATCACTTGAGTGGAACACACATCGTTGTGTGTAGAGAAAAAGCAGTTTTGGATACAATGAGCATGGATGATCTCTACAACAACCTCAAGGTGTATGAACCAGAAGTTAAAGGGATCTCTAGCTCAAGTTTAAGCACACAGAACATGGCTTTTGTGTCCTCTTCTAATAACAACACTAGCAGCTCTAATGAAGCAGTTAATGCTGCTCATGGAGTTACTACTGCTAGCACTCAAGTTAATACTGCTTACTCTACAAATATTGATAACTTGAGTGATGCTGTTATTTGTTCATTCTTTGCTAGTCAACCAAATAGTCCTCAACTTGCACATGAGGACTTGCAACAAATCCATCCTGATGACATAGAAGAGATGGATTTGAGATGGCAAATGGCCATGTTAACCATGAGGGCTAGAAGGTTTTTGAAGAATACAGGAAGGAAGCTTACTGTTAATGGCAATGAGACTATTGGTTTTGATAAGTCCAAAGTGGAGTGCTACAACTGCCACAAGAGGGGACATTTTGCTAGGGAGTGTAGAGCTCCAAGAAATCAAGACAACAAGAAGGAAAGCTCAAGAAGGAGTGTGCTTGTGGAAACATCTACTTCCACAGCTTTGGTGTCATGTGATGGTCTTGGTGGATATGACTAGAGTGATCAGGCAGAGGAAGGGCCTAATTATGCACTCATGGCTTACTCATCTTCAAGTTCTAACTCAGAGGTATCTAACAATTCAAATTGTTCAAAATCTTGTTTGAAAACTGTTGAAACCCTTAAATCTCAATATGATCAACTACATAAAGATTTTAAGAAATCTGAGTTAATGGTTCTAGCTTATAAGTCAGGATTAGAGTCAGTAGAAGAGAAACTTGAAGTTTATAAGGCAAATGAGTCTATTTATTCACAAGATATAAAGGTCTTAAAATTTGAAATTGAATGTAAAGATATAGCTATCAGAGAGCTCAGGAAGAAGCTAGAAATAGCTCAAAAAGAAAAAGATGGAATTCAATTTAATGTAGACAAATTTGAAAATGCATCTAAAAGCTTAAACAAACTCATAGAAAGTCAGATTGTTGACAACTGCAAGAAAGGCTTAGGCTATAATGCAGTTCCACCTCCCTACACAAGAAACTTCATACCTCTAACACCTGACTTGTCTTTTACTGGTTTAGATGAGTTTGTTAATAAGCCTGTAATTCAGAACAAAAAGTCTGATAAAGAAGTGTCTAAGGTAGTTAAGAAGTCTGATGATTCTCCAATTATTGAAGATTGGGTGTCAGATAGTGAGGAAGAAAATGTGTCTCAAACTAAAACTAAGAAGAAAACAGTTAAGCCTAGTATTGCTAAGATAGAGTTTGTCAAACCTAAGCAACAAGAGAAAACTGCTAGGAAAATTGTTAAACGAGTTGAGAAACATAGGCAAAGCACTCACAGTCCAAGAGGCAATCAAAGAAATTGGAACAATATAATGTCTCAAAGACTAAGAATCAATTTTGAGATGTTTAATAAGGCCTGTTATGTGTGTGGAAGTTTTGATCATTTGCAAGTTGATTGCAATTACCATCATAAACAGTTTCAAAAACAAAGGATGGTAAAACCTGTTTGGAACAATGCTCAAAGGGTGAATCATCAAAACTTTGCTAAAAAGACTCACCCTTGTGCTAAAAAGAACATGGTTCCAAGAGCAGTACTAATGAAGTCTGGCTTAGTATCAGTTAATACTGCTAGACAAGTTAATGCATTTAAAAACAGTAATTTTAATCAGAGGGTTAATACTGTTAAGGATAAAAATGTTAATACTGTTAGGCCAAAAGCAGTAGTTAATGCTGCTAGGCCAAAAGTAGTAGTTAATGCTGTTAAGGGAAATAATGTTAATGTTGTTAAGGCCTCAGCTTGTTGGGTTTGGAAACCAAAGACTAAAGTTTTAGACCATGTTTCTAAACACAACAGTGCATTAATCACCCTAAAGAAGTTTGATTATATTGATGCACAAGGCAGATCCAAGTCAGTGATGGCTTGGGTCCCCAAAAGAAACTGATTTTCTTATCTAATGTGCAGGGCAATCCATAAATGGATTTACAGGATCAAGGAGTGATTGATAGTGGATGCTCAAGGCACATGACAGGGAACATGTCCTATCTTACAGACTATGAAGAGATAGATGGAGGATATGTTGCTTTTGGAGGGAACCCCAAAGGAGGGAAAATCACAGGAAAATCTGGGTGGGGGGGGGGGGGGGGGGGGGGGGGGGGGGGGGGGGGGGGGGGGGGGGGGGGGGGGGGGTATTTCGACAACGCCGTTCTGCTGTGGAGTCCTCGGAACTGTCTTTTGATGAAAAATGCCGACACGTTCATAATAATCAGTCAAATCTTTATTGACAAATTCTGTGCCATTATCGGTACGGATGTTTCTAACAGTTTTGTTGAGACCGACTTGTATTTGCTTCAGAAATTTGATGACAACCTCTGGGGTCTCATCTTTCGATCTCAAAAACTTAACCCAAGTAAACCGCGAATAATCATCAACAATAACTAAGATGTATTTCTTCCCATTAATTGTTTGAACTCGCATTGGTCCACATAAATCCATATGAAGGGTATTAAGAACTTCCAAGTTGGTGTTTTCAGTTTTGGGTTTGTGGGTATGTTTTTTGCTCTTTCCTAGTTGACACGCGGAGCAGAGATGATCTTTCTCAAACTTCAATCTAGGTAAGCCTCAAACTAAATCTTTTCTTGCAAGGTCATTGATGGTACCGAAGTTCAAGTGGTTTAAACGCCGATGCTACAACCATGATTTGTTCTTGAACGCTTTGGACAACAAGCAAATTGAAGAGGACTTCAACATGTCTTCAATCGAGATAGTGTACAAATTAGAACCACGGGAGCCTTTAATTAATTCAACACCATCTGTATCTCGAACGTAGCAAGAATGCATCCTAAAGGCAACTTCTAGATTAGAGTCACAAAATTGTCCTACAGAAAACAGATTGTGTCCCAGTCCTTCCACATAGTATACCCTGGAGATCACACTTTCACCAATAACGTAGTCTCCATAACCCATGATAGCACCAAAGTGGTCATTCCCGAATCTAACCGTCCCGATGAACTTTTTTACAAAATTCCTAAGCCGCTAGCGATCCCCTGTCATATATTTGAACAGCCTGAGTCCAAATACCAAAGGACGATCTGTACGACCTGCATTTGAAAACAGACGAAGATGGAGAGTTTGGAAAGTTGGATCCCCAATTATGGTTGGGTTCCCTCGGGTTAGCATAAGCAATCGCTGACACTTTGTTAGGTTTAGTGAGCCTAGTTAAAGGGCACTGTTCTCCTAAAGTGAATGTTCTTCCTGTGGGTATCCATTGATAACCTACAGTGGTAAGTATGTTGCCTGTTGGTTTCCATACTTGCTTGACTTGCTTAGGTTTCCAAACTTGCTTAACTTTACGCACAACATTTTTAATAGAGGGGGATGCATTCACAGAGTGCAAATAAGTAACCACACACATATCATGATTTGCAGAAATTAAGCATTTGTTACATGTTTGGCAAACAGAATGAGAATTCGAATTAATTATAGTATGCTTAGAGCTAATACTAGAATCAACACGATTCGTGGTTTTCAGACTAGACTTAATTATCCTAGGGTGTTCTTCTACTTTCTTCATGTTGACACTCTTAGCCGGCAAGATCCTATTTTTCTTGGTATTGCTCCTAGGCTATGATCTGCTAGCGGCAGTGCAACTGTTTACTCCTGTAGAATGAGGCACAGGGACATTAGTCTTCTGACAGTTCAGTTGCTCTACAGGTTTATGTGTGTTACTTTTTGACATTGCACATTGTTCCTCAAAAGTGACTTGATTTTTCTTATGTAAAGGGGTAGAAGCATGCTTGTTATCTCGTGTAACACCCCCATTTTTACAATATAGCAGCGGAAGATAATCTGGGGTATTACTTCATGGATGCAACAATCATAATCATAGAAAACAACTTTAAAAGAGATTTTGTTGGAAAAATTTAGTTATCATTCATTATAATCAGAGTTTTTACAAAATGCAGGTCCCAAAATCTAAAACATTGCACTTCCCTGATTGTTCTCTATTTGCGAGGGGGATATGGTTCAAAATCTATAACTACTGTTCCTAGTGCAATAAAACTTTTGGTTTGTACTTGATCTTTGACACATGACAGCGTGTATTCTTGTATTTGGACCTTTAGACTCTCATTTTCAGTTAATAGGGTAGTTGTATGTTCTAGATGCTTAGCACGCGTGATCTTGATAGAATCATACAATTCCTTGTAATGCTGCTTAATCTTTCCATTTTCTGCCCTAAAAAGCTCTATTTTCGTTCTGAAGAGATTAATTTTTTAGTGAATGGGTGATCTGAAAGTCTATGGTACGAAATCAAGGTGTTCGGTAAGTATTCAACTATGGGTTTCTTTCAATGAGTGATTGCATTCTTAATTTTTGATGGCGTTTTCTTTTCCTTGAATTGTGGCTTTTTTCTTTTCGATTTACAAAAACTGTGTCAAATCTAGAAAACATCTCGAGAGGTGGGAGATGTTGTTGTTTCCAAAACTTTTCTTTTAGGTTTTGATATTTTAACTGCAAATTTAAATGATTTACCTCAAGATTGGAAAACCGTTTTACTAACTCATTATGATTATCCTTTTGAATCTTATCACGTAAATTAGAAAGCTCAACTTCAAGTTCCAGACAACGTGCTTTAAGACTAGTGTGGGCATCATGCATTTCAGTAAAACTAGATACATTAAGCTCAGAATTCGTTGCAACATAAAACACTTCTTTGGACAAGCAGTCAGTAATTAAATTATCATTAGCAATAAGAAGGTTTTTCCATTCAATCTCATCATGTTTCCTATCTACACAGTTTTGGTCAACCTCAGCTTCTAACTCTTCAAAAATATCTTTCATTTCTTTAATTTCTTTAGTTAGAGCCTTTTGAATGACCATCAAAATGTGCTTTAGTGTTTGAAAAAATGGAATAACCTCGGTGAAGATAACATGAATGGGTTTGGTTTAAAACCCTTTTCCCCTTCAGTGAGGCCTATTGGTGTGATTCTTCTTGTTACAGGTTGTTTTTCAAAGGTCGAAAAGAGTTGTTTTTGTGCCATGAATGGTTATTTTTTACTTAACTCTTTGTTGGAAGCACCCTTGGGACAAGCGTTGCAGGTGTATTTTGAGGATACACCGTCAACGCTTTGATTGGCCTTTGTTTTTTGTTTTTTTTTTTTTTTTTCTCTTTTAAGCTGTGGCCTGCATTTTGAGAGCTTCAGCTTTCACCTTGTTGAGATATTGAGACCAAAATATTTGCTCAGGGGTCAATTGTTTCTGTGGTGTGAAAGTCGCTAAATAATTCTCTTTCGAGTAATCAGGTGGTGTGATCTTAACTTTCTTTTGCACACACTCTGGGTCTTTCATTTTGGCATTCATTTTCTTCCTAGTGATTTTAGCTATCTCTAGGGTATGTCTCTGCTGAATTATTCACTATGGCCGGGCATGATTGTTTTGATATTTTCATGAGACCATTATATAAGCAGGGACTGAACTTGCTGATTGCTACGGGTGAGGGCATAAAGGGTTCTTGTACCAATAGTACCTTATTATGCTCATCATAATTTGGCGCTTTGAGTTTACACAACATGTGAACTGTTTGAAGAGACTGGTCTTGTTTGTATAATTTATCCTCGACCTTTTCTTTTAAAGCTTTCATGTCTAAAAATTCTTTAAGGTATTTATTTTCTTTCTGTTTAAAATCCTTCTTCAACGTAGTTTGGTTGTACATCATCATGCATCTCGTGTTCTTCATGATGTTCACAAACATCATCCTGATATTGATCATGGTCGTGTACCTCAGATAGAATGTCTGAATCATACGATGGACCGACTTTATCATAAACAGGATCTGCAGATGATAGATTAGCCATGAACATAGTTTGTGCCGTGGAGCGCTCGTCATCAACATTCAAAATTCTAAAAAGCTATATCAGTCATAAGCTTGAAACACATTATCCATATTGAGTGCTAAATCATAAACAGGTTGCTCATCCACATCTTCATCAACAGCGTTGTCTTGTCCACCTGCAAGAAATAGTAATTGTTCTTCATCTAATGCCACCCCATTCTCCTGAGCTTGCATCAGTAACATCTTGTCTTTGAAGTATTCGGAGTTCTGTGGTCGCTTGGGCTGAGTGCAGTTCCTTGCTATGTGGCAATACTATTTACTTTGAATCACTTAACATCCATGCTTTACCCTCTTAAAACATTCCCTTCTTTTTTTGAGATCCCCATAACAGTATTCCATCACCAATCAATAACCCTTACACACAACAATACTAATAACAAACATCCCCCCACCATCCTAAAAACCATCCAGACACAAAAAAAAAAAAAAACAAAAAAAAAAGAAACACCCTATAAGAGATAGAAAAAAATCACCAAAATCCCCCCCCCCCCCAACCTCCCCCCCCTCAAAGAATAAAACATATAAAAAAATCTCACCCCCCCCCCCCCCCCCCCCCCCCCCCACCCCCCCCCCCCCTCCCCAAGTTTCCCCACCCCCCCCTTATGTTTTTTCATATAATATCCCCCCCCCCCCCCCCCCCCCCCCCCCCCCCCCCCCCCCCCCCCCCCCCCCCCCCCCCCCCCCCCACTTTTTTATAAATTTTTTGTTATGGTTGGTTTCTAGGATTTGATAAAGTTGAGTTGATAGGTTTGTTTGAGGAAGTTTTGTTTTGTATGATTGGGTGAGAAGGGGCAAGTGTGTTGGTTAATTCCAATTAAGTTGTCCATTGGAGACAGAGTCACGAGTCAGAGTGAGAGTTGTCAATAAAGTGGGGTGGAAACATTATGTGGATGATGGATTTGTAGATGATTTTGAATTGCACTGCTGAGGTGTTACATTAGATATCAAAGGCGAGGGATCAAACTTTTGTTGTGTTGTGTAATCGGTCCAATATCATTTTTGTTATCATTGGCAGTGTACCTCGTGCTGCTTTAGATGGAATACCCAGTAGTAATCATAGTTGTGTCCATATGCCTCATTGACGTTTTCACTGATGTTACAAATCTACCCTATTCTGGAACATGTGTTATTATTAAACTTAGAATTCAACACTGCATTCTGGGACATGGTCATCTTGATGTGTTACGCATGTCGTCTGATGGTGTTTGTCGCATAACCAAACATAGTAATCATGATGAGTCTCTCCTTATTTTGCTGACGATAAGGTGTTTCGGATGTCATCAGTACAGTTGTGATTCACGGTCTTCTTTTCTAAGTGTTCGAACCTTCTAGGAGGCATCTTCACATTGGTCCACATAGTGTCATTTGGGTCAGTGTAATGATTGATAAGAGAGTAGATATCATTTTGGCAACCCTTGAGAGTAGGAGTTTCGCGCTGTGAATGCAGCATATGTACCTTTCATTATTCTTCAGGTGATAGGTAGCTAAATAGACGCGAAGAGTCGTTCGTGGACGTTCAGATGTAAGGCACCTTCATTTCCTTCTGCAAGAGTTCTCACATAATGTTCCTATCTGAAATGGTTCCTGTCATCAATGACTTCAATGATGTTCATCCCATTTCTTTACCTGACAATAAGTCGAATTTTCGTTGTTGCCAATGATGCAAAAGTTCAGTATCTCCTATCAGCATAGGTGAGTAGGTATCTGACCGACACATTGAATGTCTTCGAAATTATTAGCCATCTTAATTTGATTGTGATATTATTAAGTTAATAACGAATGATTGATTAAGTAAATGTACTGTTAAAAAAGTGATGATTGTTGTTAGGTAAGGATAATGGTGTTTACTTTATGATTTGGTGTTTGGTGAGTGCGTAATGAAGATAATAAGACTTTAGTGAAGAAGCATAGACAAAACGCAGTGAAGAAGCATAGACAAACGCAGTGTAGAAGCTTAGACAAACGCAGTGAAGAAGAAATGTTTTTGCCGAGACGTTTTTTTTCTGTACCATAACACATATTGATGGTGCTTCAAAAATAGGTCAAAGAACGCAGGAGAGCAAGTCGCAGTGATGACACTTAAGTGGGGGGGGGGGGGGAACAAATCTTAATGTTGTCTTGGAGACAAAACGCAATGAAGAGCCTTAGACAAATCTCAGTCAAGTCTTAAGACAAAACGCAGTCAAGAAATGAAATGGACAGAGTCTCTCCTAGGCAAAACGTAATATGGGTCTTCAATTAGGTAAAACGCAGAGACAAATCTCAACCTGTTATAGACAAATCGCAAGACCTTGAGACAAAACGCAATGACACAAAACGCAGTGACACAAAACGCAGTATCTTGAGACAAAACGCAGTATCTTGAGACAAAACACAGTGACACAAAACGCAGTCATCAAAACAAGAAGTAGTCAATAGAACGACGAGTCTGCCTAATTAAAGACAATAAACACAATACATTTGTCTTCACAAAACAGTGACTAACTCAGTGTCCTTGACAAAACGCAAGAGACAAAACGCAATGAAGAATTTTGCCAGAGAGACAAAACGCAGTCAAGAAAAATACGACTTTTTCACCTAAAAGCACCTAAAAATCACCATTTTGAACATTTTTGCTTGGTTTCTTTTGCACAACTTGATCCTAGAAGGCTATAAAAACTATAAAAACACCAACTTTAACACCACAAATGTGAGAATCAAAGAGTGTCAAGAATGGGACCATAAACCTTCAAAAACCAAACTTTTAATTTAATCTAACCAAGAAAACGCACACATAATATAGTTAATCATCTGTATGGAGGTTCAGATACCATTTTGTAGTCTATTTGGGTTATCATAACCACAATGAATGATCTAGGGAGATTGCTGTAATTTATCTTAGAGAGAGAGTGAGAGTTATAGTGAGAGAGAAAAAAAAACTACTCTTGATGTGTGTGTTGAAATAGAATAAACAATCCAACCTCTTTCCCACTTGGCTGGAAAGGGGTATGTGTAGAGTATACAAGTGTTTTGTGCCTTTAAGTAGGATTGATAGTGGGCTATACATGTGGAAAGACACGGCCACCTATGAGCACTCATGATAGTTTATCTGGTGTGAATTAGTCGGGTTAGATATGTAAAGCTACAAGCTACCTATGATAGGACATTTCACGGGGTGGACCTAGTCTTTTACATGGATTTTTCATAATCCATGTAACAAGTAAGCTTTTATCGCATAGTGAAAGATGTTCGATCTGTGTGTTTTGTCGAATTCATTAATTTGACCGATGCGAGATCCAGGTCACAAGTTTGACCACTTTAAGGATCTCAACAAAGTCACCTACATGAGCTTGTTTGATGTTAGCTCAAGGAGGATTTACTCTTCATTGTGTGATACATATGTTCCTCAGATGTTCTGGCAAAACCACAAGGATATGCGTAGGACTCTTACGAATAATCCTTGTAATTCAAATTGTGTGAATGTCAAGTAAACATGTATAGTGTCCTAATGAGATTAATTGATGGTCTCTTGGGTCTAGACTCAATTGTGCGTTTTAGTTTTAGTGATCGGAAGCTGGAGCGGACTGCCACCTTTTCAATATTAACCAACTCGGAGTGAGAAAGTCAATAGATTACGTGTTTAGTCTCGGTGAGAAATGAAACTCAAAAATATTTTTAATAGATTCTGAGTGGCTGTTTTTTAAAGATAATTAAGTTGAGGGTTGTGAATTGCATCATGGGTCCATGACTGCAATCTTCTTGTCAGCAATCATCTTTGTGATTGCTGACGCATCTAGAGATTGTATTAACACGGTTTCTGCCTAAGGAGGAGGGCTTCTGTTCTTTACACCCTTTATCGTGTGTCTTTTCTTTTACTATTCTTCAACCTGCCTTCAGTGCTTACCGAGACTTCATGACTAGAACCTTGTTGGGTTTGTTCCAGTTCTAGCTCCATCTCAGTCGGCACTATTCCCTTATTCTCACATTTACTCCTTTTTTATGTCATACCTAAGGACTTCTACACTAACTAGTGGATTATCCCTGGGTAGGATCCCTCGATGTTCTGGTTGATCTATGGGAACTATACCTAAACGCTTACCAAACTTCATACCTCTGATAATATTTAAATTACATGGTCGTCTTTTTGGTTCAGTCCACATTGCCATAAAACCATGACAAAACTCAATAGGTACTTGTGTGATATAAATGTCCAAAGCTTTTTAGTTCCTTGATTGTTTTTTAATTTTTAATAAACACTCCCCTTAAATGTGCATCGAATAACCAGAAAATGTTTGTAGTAACAAAGGGGATGGTGTGTTATTAACAGTGGGTCCACAAAATCACATTTTTATTAGTTTTCATATTTAAATCACATTTTATTCTCCCCTTATCAAAAAAATTTGCAAAAAAACCCTTTAGATATTTTGGATACCAATGGTGTTTCAAAATTATGTTAGAAAACTGGAGGAAAAAGAGTGATGATTGTCACATAGCCGAATGGGGAACAATATTCTATGGCTATAACCACCTATAATCTTTGCAGGGATTGTTGTAGTGTCTTTTATGTAGGGTTTGATGGATTGTGAATTTAATGAAAAATATAGTGAAAAATTTATTACATTGACACTATATCGCACTAAATACAAAACACTACTTATAATGTACAGGATACAATTATATACACCACTACATAAGATATTGACCTGAATGTAGAGTTGACGTGCCTCATTAGGTTATCTGAAGAGTGTATGTAGTCTAATATCTTGTTCGCGACCACCAACAAAGCCATGCCAAGGTTCGAAAGATCCTTCTGGTCTTCCCATCTCCCATTCATGGCATGTGTAAATACTTGAGTCCTTGTCATATCCTTAGCAGTCCAAAACCTCATGTTGTCATACCCCAGATTGAAGAGATAACCTTTTACTCCTCTTTAAGACTCTATGTAATCGAATGCTTCCAGATTATTTGTCATCGTTAACATCTCATGAATTTGTAAGATGTTATTGAACCAAACATGAAGTCTTTCCGTTTAATTGTTATTGCTAGGGAACACAACTTAGGCATGAAGGGAGTTAATGCTTGTATAGTCATGCTCTATTCATGCCTGTTGAATCCATCCTAGTTTTGTGAGTTTCAGTTGTTTCTGGATAGCTTCAATGCTGAGCTAGAATTCTTCAACCGCTGTCGAATCACTAAGTTTGGGTGTCTATAGATAACTGCAGGTAGAAAAGCATTGCGTTGTGTCTAAGCCAGGAAGATGATTAAGATGACCTTGTAGAAGCAGCAGATTTAGGTCTTCAAAGTCACTAGGATACAAGTTTTTGAAGTCCTTTTCTGCAATCGTGTATTCTTGATAATCAGCTCTGCGCAGTGTGATCTCTTTCAAGTAGTCGTACCCGTAACAAGAGTAGGTTTTTATACCAACAACAGTGAAGTATATGCATGTGAGTTCTGACTACCTGCGGCTTGAGTGCTGCAGTGTATCAGTCAATGTAGGAACTTCTGACGATTTTATCCATCAATGTGATATTCCCACCTAAGAGGCAATTTATGTCATAAGGTGCAGACATCATGTGATCCACATGTGCTCAGGTACGATTAGTTCAAGATCCAAAGTCATGATGAACGAAGCATCTCTTTATTCTTGGATGTATTACTAAGCCGGACGCACTCCCTTAGCCATTCCCATATCGTAAAATAATCCAAGTGCTTTATTGAAAAAGAATTGTGGATTGGTATAATGACATGATCCTGGCTGACAACCGAGAGGTAGAGGTCAGTTAATATACAATTCCTGAACTTGTCACCTTCAGGATAGTCCAAACAATCCTATTTGTAAGATCTTGTTTTTTATGTCACTCCTCCATCTGGAACTGAAGATGAACGATGTCTGGGTAGAAAGCTTTAATGACTTCATAGCTGGACCATCCAAATCTGTTCGTTGTAAGCTTCGGTCTTTCCCATCTTTTGGAATAAAGTTCATAAGGTCCGCTTATCCCTAGTCTTTTCAAGTATAAGAGTTCTCTGCGAGCCTTGTTATGTGGTAGACATAAAGCATTGGCCCAGTTGTTCACCGCATCAAGAATGTGGGATGTAGGAATGACCCAGACAGGTTCTGGAGTGGTAGTCTCTCTTCCTCTAGAATAGGTTTCAACCATTTTGGCCTTGGTATGTTCTTTGGAAGATGTGCAAAACTAGTGTCCTCTGAATCAGATATAATTTACGGTATCTGACATTGGTATGTCTTCGACTAGTTGTTTTGAATGAGGACCGAACTGTTGCTTAGAGGAGCTTCTTTAGTGTCAGTCATTTTCCAGGCAAATGACTGTGGAGCTGGGGGTTGTGATAAGCCTGAAGCGCCAGAGTCATGTCATTTCTTTTTGCTGAGATCAGAATCTAGTGGAGGAGTGAGAGGATCTTGATCATCACGTCGTCTCTTACAAGACTTATCCCGTTCAACAAAGAATTCGTCCCTTTGTACCCATTCCATAGATGCTTCAAGAGCTTCATAAAGTATGATATGTTCTGGAAGTGATTGGTACGAGCCAGTTTCAAACATCTTTTGGTGAAGCATTTCTTTCATGTCAGCTTTGGGCAAGTCTCTGAAGCGATCTCTAAGGGGAGCTTGTAGAGCTATTTGTACTGCATCTTTGACATTTTCATGGACAACTTCATCAATCTTATGAGGCAGATCCCTTAACTCCAAAGTGAAGACCCTAGATCCGAGATTACGAGTCGTGTTATCAAGAGTCTTCCTCTTTTGCTCAAAGGCAACAAATTTCTGCTCAAGTGTTATGACACGCGCAGCTAACACTGAATCTGTTGTGCTTTGTTGTTGTGGTGGAGGTGGAAGTGGACGGGTTGTTGTTGTAGTCGATGTTGTTGCTGTAAAGACTGGTGCTTGAGTGGTAGATGGTGCAGGTTTAGGAGGTGAGAGATCAATAACGGGTGTGGACATTGGTGGAACTAAGGAAGACGCTTGATAAATTAGAACAGTGACCATGGAGACCACTTCTGATTCCACATTGAGTTTCTCTGGTTCATCTTCAGTTGCTTTGTCATTTTCTGGAACTGATCCCCAATAGTATATGCCTTGATATCATCAATATAACGTCATACTTTGAATATCTTAATCTCACGTATTTTTACCTACTTTTATTTATTTATTGCAAGATATTGGTACTTAATTGCTTAAAGTTTATGATTGTAGTAATTATGGAGTCACTTGGGAAAGAGCAAAAAGGCGCAATTCTAGAGCTTAAACGAAGACATTTGAAGAATACTATTTTCTGCACCTATACGCCGTATCCAACAATGAAGATACGGCGTATCAACGCCAGCCCAGCACAAGAAATGCGTAATGATCAATTCCTGATCCGGCGTATCCACTACAACCAATACGCCGTATGCACAACTGTTCATCAGTCAAAGATACACATTTAATATGATGTTGGTAATTATCGTAATTGATTTGACTTTCGCGACTCCAAAGGAAATTAACCCCTATTCACGCCGGTATCCTCTTATCCCCATACGGCGTATACAGGCGTATTTCAGACCTTTAAATATAAGGACTTAAAATGAGTTTTGAGGTGCAATATCACTTTCTTTGATATAGTATACATCTAAAGTCGAATTTCTCTAAGCCAAAAAGAGAAGTGCCATGTCGAGCACTACTCCTGTAATTCAATATAAGACGCATTCATCGTAATTCTGGACTTTCTTAATAATTTCCGATTTTTATTGTTTAATCTTGTTTTTAATAATGTTGGTTTGTGTTTTAATCCAACTTTGCTTAATTTATGTTGTTGTTTAATTATGATTTACCGCTTATACTTGTTTATGAGGCTTCGTACATACGGACTATCCATCAACTGGGTCCTAAGGAGTACCTAACCCAGTAACCTAGTGTTGGGGTGGCTCTCCATGTGTGTTTCTATATGCCCCGAACCAATAGGATAAAATGTGACACCTTATTTCATTACTCTTGATTGATGAGATTAGGTTGACGGCAAGGTGACCCAATAATTGTTCAAACCAGTGTATTTGTCATTTATTAATTGGTATTGATTTTGGTGGTGGACTACTGGTGTATAAAACAACATCAAGCAATAAGTGAGTAAAGTCCCGATGGGCTAGGGTATTAACAGGATCACCACTGCTTTAATTCCCTATGGTAGATTATAATTAAACTATAGGATGCTTTATGCGGATGCGTTAATCGTGACAAGATTGTTCGTGTCTAGGTCTTAGAAAGAAGTACCGCCTAAGTCTTAAGAATGATATGCCGCCTCAAGATAAGCAGCCATTGCACTAATTAATCAAACCAGCATTTAATCAGATTTAACATGGTTAATTCAGGTTTTCTATTATTTGGCTGTTCGCTCTTTTGTCTTGTGTTTATTTGCTTTAGTGTGTATTGTGCTTAGAATTGATATTTGTCACCATATGACCTTGCCAGCTCTCAGGCAGAAAACTCCCTTTTTTAGCCTTAGTAAATATGTATAGCATAGGTTTAACCAGTAATTAGACTAATCTAGATAGAATAAAACATTATAGAATATTAGTGTTAACTCTCACTCTAAGGTTCGACACCTACTTTACCGCGAATCTACATCTTGACCGGGTACTTTGCCCATTAAAGTGTTGTCTTTAGGTTAGTCGGCTAAATATAAATGTAAAACCTGATAATCATAAATAACACCTATACAATGACACATCAAGGTTTTTGGCACCGTTGCTGGGGACTGATTAGTTTAATCTTTATTCTTTTTAGTATTTCTAACCTTTAACTTGTTTAGTGTAAAATTATTAATTCTGATTTCTAACTGCTAATTGTTTAGATTAATTGTATGCTTTGATTTATCGCGTTTTAATTAAGTGTTTTATTTCTGTATTAAATACGGCGTATTCAGTCCTCTGAATATGGCGTATTTGTTGATTTAACATTTTCTTTCTAGTAAATCTTTTTCAGGAAACGCCGTATTCAATCTTTGAAAATGCCGTATTTAGCTTTCTGTTCAGATACGGCATATCCTGCAAATCATACGACATATTAGTCTTCACAGATGGCGTATCGATTGCAGACCAGATCACTTCTGCAGATTTAATTTTTAGAGCTATCTTACTTTAAAAATGTCTTTCATGACAGGAACATTAGTTGTCAATTCAATTTCCCATACCTTAAAAGAAATGAACAAATGAAGAATAAAAATAAAAAAATGGTATATATGTTTATCGATGAAGGAAGTCGGGAACATGATGAAGAGAAAGCATTTATAAAGGAATTCGAAACAACTAACGAACTCCCGCTCAAAGAAAGAAACAACTCCTTGTGCGAACCTCGGATTTGAGGTATATGGGTTAACAAGAGTATTCGAGAAAGCCCATTCGGTCAATTATGAAATTAAAGGAGTAACCACTAGAGGAGGAAAAACCACCATCAAGCCCCCCAAAAGAACAATATTGCAATAAACCTCCAACGCTTATCACGAGTGGAACCGAGAACACCATTATGAAGCACCACACGAATCCGACCTATAAAAACCCTTGCGAAAAAGACAATTGTCCCAAATATCACCAAATACCTTTTCCTCAACGGTTGAAAAAAGAAAAAGAAGAAGCCCAACAACAAAAGTTCTTAGAAAACCTAAAACAACTCCAGCTAAACATCCCATTCACCGAGGCCCTTGCTCAAATGCCAAAGTATGCTAAATTTCTAAAAAGTTTGTTGTCAAACAAAACAAGACTGGAAGAAGCTTGCACAGTAACAATGAACGAAAGATGCTCCACGGTTTTGTTAAACAAACTTCCACTTAAAGAAAAAGACCCAGGAAGTTTTAGATCCCTTGAGTATTGGAACTTACAATTCGATTAATGCTTAGAAGTTTTTAGGAGCCAGTATAAGCTTGATGCCCTACTTGATGTATGAAAAACTAGGACTCGGTGAACCAAAACTGACAAGAATAAGTTTGGAACTTGCAGACAGGTCCATCCAGTATCCTCGGGGGATAGCAAAGAATGTACTCATTTAATTTCGAAAGTTTGTCTCCCTATCGATTTTCGTTATATTGGTATGCGAGAAGATACTAGAATTCCGATAATCTTAGAAGACGGTTCATAGCACGTCACGAGCTATGATAGATGTATTCAACAAAAGGATAACTCTCTGCGCGTTGGGGAGTGGAGGTAATCTTTGATGTCAATCAATCAATAAAAAACCCCCTACCGATGATGATGAATGATATGGGATCGATGATCTAGACCAAACTATACACTTAGAAGCTCAAGACTTATAGAAAATAACCATACTGATTCATTAATGCATATGATCTGACATCGAAGGAAGCCGATCAGAAGGTAGAGGGGGAACGATCTGATTTTGAGAAATCAAAACGGCGTATCAAAATTTCGGATACGGCGTATTCAGTGTCACAGGAAACGCAGAATTTTAAAAAGATGTTAAATGAACACCTCTGCTCAGCTAGTGCCAAAGAAATCGATGAAAAGAAGCCAGAATTGAAAGATCTTCCTTCCCACCTTGAGTACGTGTACCTAAATGGAGATAGAGAGCTAGTCCGCTAGCGGTTATCCGTAGTGCTAACTAAGAAAGAAAAAACTTCAATCTTGCAAGTCTTAGAGAAACACAAGGGAGCGATCGCTTGGATGATGTCAGACATTAAGGGAATTAGCCCGTCATTTTGCACGCACAAGATCCTTTTAGAAGAAAACTTCAAACCTGTCATCCAACCTCAACGATGGTTTAAACCCACGGTCCAGGATGTGGTCAAAAACTGAAACCTGTCAAACTGCTCGATTCTTGTTTGTTCTGATCCCCATCACCAATAGCATCCGAAGGTAGCCCCCATTCAGTTATCCCAAAGAAAAGAGGATGATCGTTGTCTTTAGACGACAACAACGACAAACGGATCTATCTCGCACAGTTACAGGGTGGCGCATGTGCATTGATTACCGTAAACTAAATGACGCAACACGAAAAGACCACTTCCCTCTCTCGTTCATTGATCAAATGTTGGAACTCTTGTTCGAAAATGAATTTTATTGCTTTCTTGATGGTTTTTCCGGATTTTTTCTACACAATTTCAATCGCTCCTGGGATCAGAGAAAACTACATTGTCACATGCCCTTACGGAACATTTGCTTACCGAAGGATGCCGTTTGGACTGTGCAACGCTCCTGCAACCTTCCAAAGATGCATGACTGCGATATTCCATGACATGGTGGAAGACTTCATGGAAGTTTTTATGGACGATTTCTCGGTATTCGGTAATTCTTTTAACCACTGTCTAGGTAATTTAGATAAAATGCTCGCAAGATGCGAAGAGACCAATCTTGTACTAAATTGGGAAAAATGCCATTTTATGGTGAATGAAGGAATTGTCCTGGGTCACAAAATATCTGGGAAAGGGTATCGAGGTTAACTGAGACGAAAATAGAGTGTAGCCATACTACCGTTACCCCAAAAAAAGTTAGGGGGTTAGAAGTTTCTTAGGACACGCTGGGTTTTATCATAGATTCATAAAAGATTTTTCCATGATTTCTAAACCTATGACCCAGCTTTTAATGAAAGATGCAAAGTTTGATTTTTCTGATAGTTGCAAAAAAGCATTTAATGATTTAAAAGAAAAACTTACCTCTGCACCTATCATAATATCCCCTAATTGGAATATCCCTTTTGAACTAATGTGTTGATGCTTAGCGATGTTGCCGTAGAGCAGTCTTTGGATCAATGAAAGGATAGTGGGAAATTTGACCCATCTATACGCTAGCAAGACCTTAACGATGCCCAAGCCACACTATTTACTTCTGAAAAGGAGCTTCTAGCAGTTTCTTTTCTTTTGATAAAATTCGACCTTTTCTTATGTTTTATCAAAACTATATATAAATGTCATTCTGCTTAAAGTATTTGTTCAGTAAACAAGATGCCAAGCCAAGACTCATCAGATGGGTTATGCTTTTACAAGGATTTGACATTGAAATCAAAGGGTAAAAATGGGAGCTGAATATCTGGCGCTATACATTGTATAGGCTCGAAAATCCAAACATGGGGATATTAACTGAAATAGATATCGCCGATGAATTTCTCGATGAACACCTTATGGTATTAAAAACTACTCCCGACAACGATGAACCTGGGTTTGCGGGATTTACAGTCTACTACATTGTCAGGAAAGTAATACCTCCCAAATGGACTTCTGAAAAAAGGAAACGATTCTTTTCTCAAGTGAAGTTCTACTTTTGGGATGAGCCTTATGCATTTAGGCTATGCCTAGACAACATAATAAGAAGATGCGTCGCCGGTAACGAGATCCCTGAAATCCTCGCTCACTGCATTTTGGACCAACCAGACGGGCATCTCAGGTGCTTCAATACCGAAAGAAGTGTTACGAAATTTGGATTCTTTTGGCTAGTATCTTCAGAGATGCATAAAGATTACGTGTCCAAAATGCGACACATGCAAAAGTCAGGAATATACCATATCCTCCCGACACAATAAATGCACAACAATCATACAAGGTATTTGTGACGTATTTTACGTTTGGGGAATTGACTTCATGGGACACTCTTCCTGTCTGATGGGGTTTTTTTTATTATATGGGTGGCGTTGTATATGTGTCATTTTGGGTTGTTGACCTTGAACGGCTTGGGGTAGGGTAAGTTCTTTTTTCATTGTCAACTATAAATAATTAGCGTGGTAGATGGTGGGCGGGGTGGGGGGAGTTTTTTATTCTTGTGGGATCGAGGTTTTATTTGTGGATGAGGTTCTCAATTTTTTGATGTTAGGTGGAATGGGGTTAGGTGTAGGGGGTGTGGAGGGTGTTTTTTACGACAATCTAGATTAGCCAGCGCGTATTCGGGGTGGCAGTGTACCTTGTGGTAGCATGCGACTGCTGTTTTGTGTTGAATTGAAATAACTAGACCTCTTAAAAACAGCTCAATAAGCAACAGTGGCTGCTATCAAACGATGCCTGTATAGTGGGGAAATTCTTGAAGGGTTATTGTGCCAGATTTAGGGTTCCTGTAAAGGCTTCTAATAAGTGATAAGGGAACACTCTTTTGCATTTAATGTCAATTGAGGAAGATAAAGCTCTACGCAAAAATCGTGTGAATTTCATAAATAGATCTACGACCATATAACCCCAAACTAGTAGGCAGTCCGAGTAACCAATCTGAGCCATGTCAAACTTATCTTGGAATGATTAGTTGGATATAACCTGAAGGACTGGTCAGAAAAACTCAACGATGCATTATAGGCATTCAGGACTGCCCACAAAACACCAACAGGATGTACCCCATTTAGATTAGTTTATTAAAGGCCTGTCATTTATCGGTAGAGGTTAGAAACATTATAGCCTATTGGCGAGCACGCCAACGCCCCCCCCTGGGCCGTTAAAAACAATGTAAACATGGATCTCATGGTGGCTGTAATAAATATTTCATGGCACTCAATAAATTTTTTGTGGAGTTCGAGATGAGGCATACAGAGAACACACGAATCTATAAGGAAAAGACAAAAAAGTGGCACGACTCGAGACTACGAGGGGATAAAAACTTCACAGCTGGGGACAAAGTTCTACTATTTAACTCTCGCTTCAGATTACACCTAGGGAAACTCAAATCAAAATGGTCCAGACCATTCACTATAAAAACTATGTATCCATATGGAGCCGTGGAAATCATCGATAAAAATAAATTTCAGCTTCAAAGTTAATGGACATAGATTAAAGAAATACTATGGTAGGTCCATCAACACAGAATAAAACAAGCTGGTCGAATTAAATGAAGCAACAAGGTAAAATATGTATGAAAAAGGTCAAACTTAACGACCGGCTGAAACAAAAGTGCTCCTCGAGAGACAACCCGGTTATGTTTTTATTTGTTTGTCGCATTTAAATTGTTTGAATTTTAATTTTATATTTGTGTCTGTGTCTGCACAGTACATACATACGCTATCGAACCCTCTGGGTTACGCGTATGCATGTTTAGGAATACAATTTATCAGTTTTGATTTCTGTATTTTATTTCCAGGTATGTAATGTTTTCACCAGGTTTACATACGGTGTATCTAGGGTTTGGGACTACGGCCGTATTGTAACATGTTCATTGTGTGTTATTGTTTGCTTGTATTGTAGGTTAGTTGAAAGCACGGATTGCAAAATCGTCTTTAACTTTTTGCAGACCTTGCTGTACATGAAACGATTTTAATGTATAGTTGAACATACTAGTGTTGGCTACTCTTGGGCATTCTGAAGCCCTCGGTCAACACTCTTCTTGCTTTAGACATCAAAATGGAAAACTCTCGGAGCAAACTATCAGGGAAGTTTCCTCGTTCTAATTCTTTTCCCATATTATTTAACTGTTTGTCTATACAACGAGGACGTTGTATAATTTAAGTGGGGGGGATGGAGAATTAGAACGTACTTGTCCTCATTTTCACAAATAAAAATGCGGAACATGCATAAAATTTGGATCAAATTTTAAAACTAAAATTAGGCAATAACTTGTTTGTGAAAAATCACTTGTTTTTTTTTTAATTACCTGTGGCACTTAACCCTTAATGTTATTTGTGAGAATTAGCTATTGTTTCCAATTGCTTACTAAAATTTCACAAAAATATAAGTCTGCCGATGATGTAGTGGACTTTATAACTTGGCCTAGTATATCACTCGAGACCTCAATGATGAGTACTATGGATTTAGATGGAGTAACATGATTGACTGGTAAATTTCTAGGAATAAACTAAAAAGCCTACATGTCGTAATATTAACCAACGTTAGTTAACCCCCGTGTAACCCTTTTGATTACTCTCAGTTGTTTTGAGTATAGATACCTAAAACAACTTTGATGTGCTTTCCTTTCTTTTTCCACACCAATAAAAATTGTTTCGTTACACCTTAGCCTACCGTATAGATTAAAGCCTATTTTAATCAATGTTGTTAGTTGCTTTCGTGTAAAGTTTTGTAGTTCTTGCGTCAAAGTGAAAATTTCTCTGTCTATGTAATGGTCGGAAAATGTGACAATGCAATGGGTGGAAGGTTTGTAGATAGTGTGTTTTTGCTACTTTCACAATTTTATGAAATTATGTCAGAAGAAGAAAAAATTAACCAGAAAAAGATGATTATGAAGACGGTGAAAGATTACGTCGAGATTTATAGATGTATTGCTGAAAAAAAAAAAAGAGAAAATTGAAAAAAAAAGAAAATAAGTCATGAATGATGAAAAGACTAGTCGTTCATAGGCTTAACCGATGAAATTATTTGAAAGGATCGATTATTCATTGATACGCATCAAAAATCAACGATGTAAAGTTTGTTAAAGTGTGGGCCGGATATCACCACTTATTTTGTAAAAAGTATGTAAGTTCAGGATGTAAGGGATGTTGACCGTTATGGGGCAACACCAACTTAAGTTGTCATTGTCATCTATTGATCAGTTGTTTGTTTATAAGTTTGGTCATCTTTGTATGTATGGAACGGTCGAGGAAGTTTAACTAGCAACCGCACCTTTATGTTTGTTGGCTTTAATCTATTTGTTTGTTTATTTTATTTGATGCAACTTGTTTAATTCCCTTGCCGTAACTAAACCTTAGGATCTGTGCTCGAATGAGGATTGGTAGAGCATGGATGTCGATTTCATTGTTACAGCCATGTTATTCACTGTGTCTTTGCATGCCTTATTTAACGAGACCTTTGGTGGTGAAAGTCAGAAGCTCACACATCCGCTCTGTATATCATTCGTCATCTTATAAGAATGATTAAAAAAACCTGAGCCTTATAATAAATACTCTATTTACCTTTTGACTGTTACTTCTTTGCTTAAGGTGGAGATGTGTATCCTTGCACAGCGTGTAGATACTAAGCTAATCACAATGAGCAAATATAGCGTACCACTTAAAATGATATCACCTAGATTAGTTGAAGTGATCTGAGTGATTTCATTTCATTATTTTGTGAGGAGCTTGGATTTGTACTGGTGATCTCACACATGGAATGTGTAAATGCTCGCTAGACGGAAATAATCCTTAAACCTCGGTTGGGTTACTTTTTCTACTCAAATCTTTCTAAAGTTACTTGAGGGATAAGTAGGATACAAGTGGCGGGATATTTGATAATCATCAAAATACCCCCCAGTATACGCTTTACTATCATTTATCCCACGTATTTTACCCACTTTTATATAATTATTGCAAGATATTGGTACTTTAATTTGATCTAAAGGTTTATTATTGCAGTATTTTATGGGAGGTCACTGTGTAGAAGAAGGCCAAAAAAGCGCAATTCTAGACCTTAAACGAAGACATTTAAAGAATATTATTTTCTACACCTACACGCCGTATCCAGCAATGAAGATACAGCGTATCAGCGCCAGCTCAACACAAGAAACGCGTAATGATCAATTCCCGATCCGACCGTTTCCCTAAAATTATACGTCGTATGCACAGCTGTTCATCAGTCAAAGATACGCATTTAATATGATTGATGGTAATTATCTTAATTGATTTGATCTTATCGCGGACTCCAAGGAAATTAACCCCTATACGCCGTATCCACTTATCCCCATACGACGTATCCAGGCGTATTTCAGACACTATAAATACAAGACTCAAAAACGAGTTTTAGTGTGCAATATCACATTCTCTGTATCTGTATACACACTAAGTCCGAATTTCTCAAGCCAACAGAGCAGCAAGGTAGTCCTTACTCCTAATTCCATAGAAGACATCGTGTAATTCTTACTTTCTTAATCATTCGATTTTTAATTATTTGATCACGTTTGTAATAATGACAATGATTGTGGGCTAATACCCTCAGGTATTAGCCATGTTAATGAAGATTATAATGTTTGGTTTGTTTTAATTCGACTTTGCTTAATTTATCGTAGTAGTTTAATTATGTTTATCGCCTTTTACTTGTTTATGTGCTTGTACATGTGACCTATCATTCAACTGGGTCTAGGGAGACCTAACCAGTAACCTAGATGCCGGGATGGCTCTCCATGTTGTGTTCTATATGCCCGGACCAATAGGATCACAAATGACACCTTATCATTACTCTTTGATTATGAGCTTGTTGACCGGTAGGTGACCCATTAATTGTTCAACCAGTATTGTTCATTTATTAATTGGTATTGATTTTGGTGGTGGACTACCGGTGTATAAAACAACATCAAGAAATAAGTGGGTAAAGTCCTGATGGGTTGAATAGGGTATTAACAGGACCTCCACTACTTTATTCCCAATGGTAGATTATATTTAATACTACTAGGATGCTTATGCGGGATTGCGTTAATCGTGACAAGATTGTTGTGTTAGGTATTAGAAGAAGTACCGCCTAAGTCTTAAGAATGATATGCCGCCTCGAGATAAGCAGCCATTGCACTAATTAATCAAACCAGCATTTAATCAGATTTAACATGGTTAATACAGTTTTCTATTATTTGGCTCGTTCCGCTCTTTTGTCTTGTGTTTATTTGCTTTAGTGTGTATTGTGCTTAGAATTGATATTTGTCACCATAAACCTGTGCCAGTCTCTCAGGCTGAAAACCCCCCTTTTACCTCTAGTAAATATGTATAGCATAGGTTTAACTAGTAATTAGACTAATCTAGATAGAATAAAATACTGATAGAATATTAGGTTAACTCTCACTCTTAGTGTTTGACACCCTACTTACCGCGAAGCTACATCTTGACCGGGTACTCTGCCCGTTAAAGTGTTGTCTTTAGGTTAGTCGGCTAAATATAAATGTAAAACCTGATAATCATAAATAACACCTATACAACGACACATCAAGGTTTTTGGCGCCGTTGCCCGGTGTTTTCAGCCTGAGAGATTGGCACAAGTTTTCTTATGGGTGTGACAAATATCAATTCTAAGCACAATACACACCTAAAGCAAATAAAACCAAGAACAAAATGAGTGGAAGAGCCATTGTGTGGAAAACTGTATTAACACATGGTTTTATATATGATTAAATGGTAGTTTTGATTAATTAGTGCATTGGCTACTTATCTCGAGCGGCGGCATTATCATTTCTTAAGACTTAGGCGGCGGGCCGGGGTGTTTACTTCTTCTAATACCTAGGACCATAGTCCACACAGAACAATCTTGCACGATAACGGCTTTCAGCATAAAGCTGCTCTATAGTTGTAATATATTATCTTACCATTGGGGGAATTAACTAAGTATAATTGATTGGTCGTGTTAATTACCCTAGCCCGATCAGGACCGTTTACTCACTTTTTACTTGATGTTGTTATATACACCAGTTAGTCCACCACCAAAATCAATTTACCACTTAATAAGTCATCGAACCAATTCTGGTTGAACAATTATCGAGGCACCTCTTTTACCGTGCAACAAATGCTCATAATAATCAAAGGATGTAAGAGATAAGGGTGTCATGATGTGATCCTATTGGTACCGGGCATATAGAGAACACAACATGGGAGAGCCAGATCACCTGGTCATCTTAGGTTAACTGGTTAGGAGTCTCCTTAGACCCAGTGAATGATTGTAGGTCACATTGTACAAGCACATAAACAAGTGATAAGGCGGTAAACATAATTAAACTACGTAGCACGATATAAGTTAAGCAATGTAGAATTAAAAGTCAAACCAAACTATTATAATCTTCATTAAATGGCTTTTTACCTGAGTGGGTATTAGGCCCACAATCATTGTTAGTATATTAACAAACCATGATCTAATAATTAAAAATCAGTATATGATTAAGAAAGTGTAAGAATACATGACGGAGTCTTTTATGGAATTAGGAGTAGTGCAATCGACCTTGTGCTGCTCTTTTTTGCCTTGAGAAATTCGCTTTAGTGTGGTATACTTACAGTGAAAGGTTGATATTGCACCCTAAAACTCGTTGATGAGTCTTGTTTTATAGTGTCTGAAATAAGCTGGGATACGTGTTATAGGGGATAAGTGGATACGGATGAAGTCGCGCGAGCATAGGGTTTATTTACTTGGAGGTCTGCGATAAAATCAAATCAATTATAGTTATTACATCAATAAATCATTAAATGCGTGTATCTTTGACTGGTGAACAGCTCGTGCATACGAGTAGTAGTTGTAGTGTGAGTAACGTCAGGATCGGGAATTGATCATGTAACGTCGTTTCTTGTGTTGAGCTCGGCGCTGATTCCGCTGTATTCATTGCTGGGATACGGGTGTAGGTGTTAGAAAATAATATTCTTTAAATGTTCTTCGTTTAGGGTCTAGAATTGCGCTTTTTTTTATTTGCTTCTTCTTCACAAGGTGACTCAATAATTACTTGCATATATAAACTTTAAGCAATTAGAGTACCTGGATTATCTTTGGCAATTATAATTATATAAAAAGTGGAGTATAAAGATCGTGGGATAAATAGATAGTAATGAGTGATGACGGTATTTTGATGATATCCAATATTCCCGCCAACTTGATCCTACTTATCCTCCAAGATATACTTTAGAAGATTTTGAAAATGTATCCCAACCGAGGTTAAGGATTTTTCCGTTAAGCTTTCGCTCTTTCATGTGTGATCCGCCTAGTGTCAAATAAGACTCATCACAAAATTTGTAATGAAATCACTAGATCACTTCAACTATCTAGGGGTGTATATTTTTAGGTGGTACGCTTATTTTGTATCAGTTGTGATTTGAGCTTTGTATCAGATAGGCTTGGCTAAGGATACACATCTCCACCTTTAAAGCTAAGAATTTACCAAGTCAAAAGGTAAATGATGTACTTTATTCAAACAGTTCAGGTTTTTTAATCCATTCTTATTACTCGCATGAGATCGCGATATCTCGGTGTGGAAGCTTCTGGACTTTCACCAACGGTCGTTGTCCGTTAAATTAATGCAGCTGAGCTGATCGCCTGAGACACATGACTACATTGGCTGTAACTATGAAATAGACATCCTTGCTCGTACACATCCTCATTCGAGTAGATCCTAAGGTTAGTTATCAGGAAAAGGAAGTAAAAAATGGTGTCAAATAAATAAACAAAAAAAATAGATTAAAGCCAACAAATAAGGTGCGGTTGCTAGTAACTTTTCCCGACCGTTCACATTACAAAGATCAAACTTATAAACAAAATCTCGATCATAGTTGACAATGACACTTAAGTTGGTGTTCCCATAACGGTCACTTCCCTTACAACTGTTATTTTATCAATATATTTTACGAAAATAAGTGTTTGATATCGGCCATTTTAACAAACTTTACTGATCGTTGTTTTTGTGTCGTATCATATTGAATAATCGAATCCTTTTAAATAATTTCATGGTGTAAGCTTCTATGAAACCGACTAGTCTTTTTCTTCATTCTATACTTATTTTCTTTTTTTCATTTATCTTTTTTTCAGCTATACTATTATAAATTCGACAGTAATTTCAAACCGTCTTCATAATCATCATATTTCGGGTTATTTTTTTCTTCTGTTCGTGAATGAATACAATAGATTGTGATAGTAAGCAAAAATCCACAACGAGCTTACAAAATTTCCCATTGCATTGTGCAATTTTTCGACCATTACATAGACAGAGAAATTTTCACTTTGACGCAAGAACTACAAAACTTTACACGAAAGCAACTAACACATTGGATTGAAAATAGGCTGTTAAATCATATACGGCTAGGCTAAGGGTAACGAACATTTTAATTGGTGTGGAAAAAGAAAGGAAAGGCTCAGCAAGTTGTTTTAGGGGTATCTTTACTCTAAAAATGAGAGTAATCAAAAGGGTTACACGGGGGTTAACTAACGTTGGTTAATATTACGACATGTAGGCTTTTTAGTTTATTCCTAGAAATTTACCAGTCATTCATGTTGTTCTCCATCTAAATCCATAGTCTCATCATTGAGGTCTCGAGTAGATATACTAGGCCAAGTTATTTTGTCCACTAACATCATCGGCAGGAATTATATTTTGTGAAATTTAGCTAAGCAATGGAAAACAGATAGGTTAATTCTCACAAAATAGTCATTAAGGGTTTTTAGTGCAATAGGTAATGTAACTAGTGATTTTTCACAAAAAGTTATGCTAATTTTTTTTTAAAAAATTTGATCCATTTTTAGGCATGTTAGCATTTTATTTGTGAAAATGAGGACAAGTACGTTCTAATTCTCCATCCCCCCACTTAAATTATACAACGTCCTCGTTGTATAGACAAACAGTTAAATAATATGGGAAAAGAATTAGAACGAGGAAACTTCCCTGATAGTTTGCTCCGGATGGTTTTCCATTTTGAGTGTTTGAGCAAGAAGAGTGTTGACGAGGGCTTCAGAATGCACCAAGAGAGGCCACTATCATACGAAAGTATTTTCAGACTATAACTTTGAAAAATCCGGTTTCATTTTTACAAGCAAGGTCTGCGAAAAGAAAGATTTTAAGACGTTTTTGAATTCGTGCTTTTCACTAACCTACAATACAAGCAACACAATTAAACACACAACTGTACATGTTTTACATGCGCCAGTATCCCGCAAACCAGTAGGATGTACACCGTATGTAAACCTGTGAAAACAATTAAATACTGGAATTTAAATACTGAAATTAAAAACTGATAATTGTCCAGACATGCATACGCCGTATCCAGAGGGGTTCGATACGCCGTATGTATGTCTGGGCAGACAGACTCAATATAGAAAATTAAGTGATTAAACTGATTTTAAATGCGGACAAAACAAATAAAAACATATGCCAGGGTTGTCTCTCTGAGGAGCACTTTTTCGTTTCAGTCCTGGTTCTTAAGGTTTATCTTTTTGCATGTCTATTTACCTTGTAGCTTCATTTAATGTCGACCAGCTTGTTTTATTTCGGTGTGGATGGACCTTCCATAGTATTGTTTATCTATGTCCCATTTAATTTGAAAGATATGAATTTATTTTTATCGGGTGATTTTCCACGGGCCTCGTCATATGGATACTAGTTTTTTATACGTGACATGGTGTTGCGACCTTTTTGATTTGAGTTTCCCCTAGGTGTTAAATATTGAAGCGAGAGTTAAATAGTAGAACTTTGTCCCCAGCTGTGAAGTTTTTATCCCCTCTCAGTCTCGAGTCGTGCCACTTTTTTGTCTTTTCCTTATAGATTCGGGTGTTCTCGTATGCCTCATCTCGTAACTCCATAAATTTATTGAGTGCCATGAAATGTGTTTACAGCAAGCCAATGAGATCCAGTTACATTGTTTGTATCGCCCAATAGGTTATGTTTAACCACTACCGATAAATGAACGTGCCTTTAATAAACTAATCTAAATGAGGAGGTACATATTTTGGTGTTTTTTGGGCAGTCTCTGAATAGCCCTATATGCATCGTTGAGTTTTTCTGACCAGTCCTTCAGGTTATATCCAACTAATCATTCCAAGATACGTTTGATGGCTCTGTTGGTTACCTCGGTCTGCCTATTAGTTTGGGGGTGATATGTCGTAGATATTTTATGAATCACACCGTATTTTTGTAGAGCTTTTTCTAATTGATAATTGCAAAAGTGTGTTCCCCTATCACTTATTAGAGCTTTTAGGACCCTAAATCTGGCAAATAACCCTTTCTAGAATTTCCACACTTATACAGGCATCGTTTGTAGGACAAGTGCTTGGGCTTCTACCCATTTTGACACATAGTCTACCGCCACCAAGATATATTTATTACCCCTTAAGTCAGGAAAGGGTCAATGAAGTCAAGTGGGGCAATCTAACCGTCAAATAAGTTCACTTGACATTGTATGATGTTGGCATTTTGTTTCGGCGAGACTATGTTTCTGACTTTTTGGCATGTGTCGCATTTTGACACGTAATCTTTTGCATCTCTGAAGATACTAGGCCAAAAGAATCCATATTTCGTAGGACTCTCTTCTTGTCGGTTATTGTAAGCATGCTGATTGCCCTCTGCTTTGGTCCGATGCAATGTGAGCGAGGATTTCAGTGATCTCGTGAACGGCGACGCATCTTTTATTATGTATGTCTAGGCATTAGCCTAAATGCATAAGGACTCAATCCCAAAAGTAGAATGTTCTCTTGAGAAAAGAATCGTTTCTTTTTTCAGAAGTCCATTTTGGGATGGTATTATCTTTTCCTGACATTGTAGTTGACGTAATCCCGACCTACCCTGGTTTTCATCGTTGTCGGGAGTAGTTTTTAATACCATAAGGTGCTCATCGAGAAATTCATCGGCGATTTCTATTTCAGTTAATATCCCCATGTTTGGATTTTCGAGCCTAGACAAGTGATCAGCGGCCAGATTTTCTGCTCCTTTTTTATCTTTGATTTCAATGTCAATTCCTTGTTGTAAAAGCATAACCCATCTGTGAAGTCTTGGCTGGGCATCTTGCTTTACTGAACAAATACTTTAAAGCAGAATGATCAGTGTAGATAATAGTTTTTGATAAAATAAGATAAGGTCGAAATTTATCAAAAGAAAAGAAAACTGCTAGAAGCTCCGTTTTCAGTAGTAGTGTAGTGTGCTTGGGCATCGTTAAGGGTCTTGCTAGCGTAGTAGATGGGTCTAAATTTCCTCTTCTTCTCTTTGTCCAAAGAACTGCTCCTCCGGCAACAGGCTAGGCATCCACATTAGTTCAAAAGGGATATTCCAATTAGGGGATATTATGATAGGTGCAGAGGTAAGTTTTTCTTTTAAATCATTAAATGCTTTTTTGCAACTATCAGAAAAATCAAACTTTGCATCTTTCATTAAAAGCTGGGTCATAGGTTTAGAAATCATGGAAAAATCTTTTATGAATCTACGATAAAACCCCGTGCGTTGGTTCCCACGAAACTTCTAACCCCTTAAACATTTGTGTGGTAGGTTCGTATGGCTATCACGTGCTTTTTCGCTCTGTTAACTCTGTATCACCTTTCCAGTATTTGCGCTGAACCAGGACAATTCCTTCATTCACCATTAATGGCATTTTTTCACCATTTTAGTACAAGATTGGTCTCTTAGCATCTTGCGAGCATTTTATCTAAATTACCTAGTGTCAGTGGTTAAAAGAATTACCGAATACCGAGAAATCGTCCATAAAAACTTCCATGAAGTCTTCCACCATGTCATGGAATATCGCAGTCATGCATCTTTGGAAGGTTGCAGGAGCGTTGCACAGTCCAAACGGCATCCTTCGGTAAGCAAATGTTCCGTAAGGGCATGTGAATGTTGTTTTCTCTTGATCCTCAGGAGCGATTGGAATTTGGAAGAATCCGGAAAAACCATCAAGAAAGCAATAAAATTCATTTTCGAACAAGAGTTCCAACATTTGATCAATGAACGAGGGGGGGGGGGGGGGGGGGAAGGGGAAGGGTCGCTTTTCGTGTTGGTCATTTAGTATTACGGTAATCAATGCACTATGCGACACCTGTAACTGTGCGAGATAGAACCGGTTCGTTGTTGTCGTTTAAGACAACGATCATTCCTCCTTTCGTTGGGACAACATGAATGGGGCTGACCTTCGGGCTATCTGGGATGGGATAGATTAATCAAGAATCGAGCAGTTTGACGGTTTCGTTTTTGACCACATCCTGGACCTTTGGGTTTAAACATCGTTGAGGTTGGATGACAGGTTTGAAGTTTTCTTCTAATTGATCTTTGTGCGGTGCAAAATGAAGGGGTGATAATTCCCTTAAAATGTCTGGACATTCATCAAGCGATCGCTTCCCTTGTGTTTCTCTAAGACTTGCATGAGTGAAGATTTTTCTTATCTTAGTTAGTTTTAGATGAAACGATTATGCGGACCAAGCTCTATCTCCATTTAGTCCGTACTCAAGGTGGGAAGGAGATCTTTCTTCTGGTTCTTTTCATCGATTTCTTTGGCACTAGCTGGCAGTGGTTTGTTTCATTTACATCTTTTTAAAATTCTACGTTTCCTGTGACACTGAATACGCCGTATCTGAAATTTTGATACGCCGTTTTGATTTCTCAAAATCAGATCGTTCCCTTCGTCCTTCTGAATCGGCTTCGTCGATGTCTAGATCATTAAGCAGGAATGAATCAGTATGGTTATTTTCTATTAATTCTTGAGCTTCTAAGTGTATAGTTTGGTCTAGATCATCGATCCCATAGCATTCATCATCATCGGTAGGGGGTTTTTTATTGATTGATTGACATCAAAGATTACCTCCTCGTCCCCAACCCTGAGAGTTATCCTTTTGTTGAATACATCTATCATAGCTCGTGCGGTTGCTAGGACACGCGTTCTTCTTAAGATTATCGGGAATTCTAGTATCTTCTCGCTTATCAATATAACGAAATCATTAGGGAGTACAACTTGTCGGACTTTAATGTGTTATTTCTTTTCTATCCCCGAGGATACTGGATGGACCTGTCTGCAAGTTCCAAACTTATTCTTGTCGGTTTTGGTTCACCGAGTCCTAGTTTTTCATACATCAAGTAGGGCATCAAGCTTATACTGGCTCCTAAATCTTCTAAAGCATTATCGATGTGTAAGTTGCCAATATAACAAGGGATAGTAAAACTTCCTGGGTCTTTTTTCTTTAAGTGGAGTTTGTTTAACAAAACCGTGGAGCATCTTTTCGTTCATTGTTACTACGCAAGCTTCTTCCAGTCTTGTTTTGTTTGACAACAAACTTTTTAGAAATTTAGCATACTTTGGCATTTGAGCAAGGGCCTCGGTGAATGGGATGTTTAGCTGGAGTTGTTTTAGGTTTTCTAAGAACTTTTGTTGTTGGGCTTCTTCTTTTTCTTTTTTCAACCGTTGAGGAAAAGGTATTTGTGATATTTTGGGCTTGTGTCTTTTTCCAAAAAAAAAAAGGTATTTTTTAGGTTCGTGTGTTCGGGTGGGGCTTCTAATGGTGTTATCGGTTCATCGTGATGAGGCGTTGGAGGTTTATTTGCAATATTGGTCTTTTGGGTGGCTTTGATGGTGGTCTTTCCTCCTCTAGTGGTTACTCCTTTAATTTCATAATTGACCGAATGGCTTTCTCGAATACTCTTGACAACCCATAATATACCTCAAATCCTGAGTTCGCAAAGGAGTTGTTTTTCTTTGGCGGGAGTTCGTTAGTTATTCTAAATTCCTTTTTGAATGCGTCTATTTCATCTTGTTCCCGTCTTCCTTCTTCGAATATCTTATTTACCATTTTTCCTTTTGTTAATGTTATTTTAAGGTTGGGATCTTTGAGAATGGATCAAAGTAATGTTCTCTGTCTTGAAAGACCATTTGTTAAGTAGATGCTCTAAAAATTAAAATCTGGGCAGAAGTGATCTTTGGTCTGCAATCTGATCGCCATCTGTTGAAGACTAATATGTCGTCATTGATTTGCTTGGATTTGCCGTATCTGGTCAGAAAAGCTAAAACGGGCATTTTCAAAGATTGAATACGGCATTTTCCTGAAAAAAAGATTTACTCAGAAAGAAATGTTAAAATCGCAAACAAATACGCGTATTCAAAAGATGTATACGCCATTATTTAAGTCAGAAATAAGAACACTTATTAAACGCGATTTAAATCAATGCTACAATTAATCTAAACAATTAGCAGTTAGAAATCGAATTAATAATTTTACAACTTAAACAAGTTTAAAGGTTAGGAAATACTAAAAAGAATAAAGATTAACTATCAGTCCCAGCAACCGGTGCCAAAACCTTGATGTTATTGTATAGGTGTTTATTTCAGATTTATTAGGGTTTTTTTTTTACATTTATATTTAGCGTAACTAACTAAGAGAAACACTTTAATGGGCGCAAAGAAGTACTCCGGTCAAAGATGCTTAGATTCCGCGGTAAGTAGAGGTGTCGAACAGACTAAGAGTGAGAGTTAACCTAACTATTCTATCAGTGTTTTATTCTTATTTGATTAGGTCTAATTTATGGTTAAAAACTATGCTATACATATGTACTAGAGGTTAAAAAGGGGAGTTTTCTTGCTGAGAGACTGGCACAGGTTTATGGTGACAAATAACAATTCTAAGCACAATACACCATAAAGCCCATTAAACACAAGACATAAGAGCGAAACGAGCAATTAATAGATAAACTGTAATTAACCTTAGTGAGAAATCTGAGATATTAAATGTTGGTTTGATTAATTAGTGCAAATGGCTGTTTTTTCTGAGGAGGCATATCATTCTGAAGAGATTTAGGGCGGTACTTTCTCCTAAGAACCTAGACAACGAACAAGAGTGATGATCTCACGATTAACGCATCTGCATAAAGCATCCTTATTAGTTTAATTATAATCTACCATAGGGAATTAAAGCAGTGGTGATCCTGTTAATACCCTAGCCCATCGGGACTTTACCCACTTATTGCTTGATGTTGTTTTATACACCGGTAGTCCACCACCAAAATCAATACCAATTAATAAATGAACAATAACGGAGTTGAACTATTTTTGGGTCACATGCGGTCAACTAAGCTCATAATCAAAGTGTAATGATCAAGGTGCATTTATGATCCTATTGCGATATCTGGTTCGGGCATTTAGAAACATCATGGAGAGGCCACCCCAACATCTAGCTTACTGGTTTAGGTCTCCTTAGACCCAGTTGAATGATATGGTCGGTGTACAAGCCCCATAATAAACAAGTTATAAGGCGGTAAACATAATTAAACAACAACGATAAATTAAGCAAAGTTGGATTAAAACAAACCAAACATTATTACAAACATGATTAAACAATTAAAAATCGAATTATTAAGAAAGTAAGAATTACATGATGTCTTTTATGGAATTAGGAGTAGTGCTCGACCTTGGCTGCTCTTTTTGGCTTGAGAAATTCGACTTTAGTTGTATACTATACAAAGAATGTGATATTGCACCTCAAAAACTCAGTTTGTTGAGTCTTAATTATAGTGTCTGAAATACGCTGGATACGCCGTACTGGGGATAAAGTGGATACGGCGGGTTATGGGGTTTAATTTCATTGGGAGTCCGCAATAAGATCAAATCAATTAAGATAATTACCAATCAATCATATTAAATGTGTATTTTTGACTGATGAACAGTTGTGCATACGGCGTATTGGTTGTAGGGATCACGCCGGACTTCTCCGGATCAGGAATTGATCAATTACGCATTTCTTTGTGCTTGGTGCTGGCGGTTTGATAGCCGTTTCTTTCAATTGTTGGATACGGCGTATAGGTGCAGAAAATAGTATTCTTCAAATGTCTTCGTTTAAGCTCTAGAATTGCGCCTTTTTGCTTCTTCTTCACAAGTGACTCCATAATTACTGCAATAATAAACTTTAAGCAATTAAGTACCAATATCTTGCAATAATTATATAAAAGTACGCGGTAAAAAATACGTGAGATAAATGTGAGTAAATAGTATGACGTTATTTGATGATATAATCGCTTATTACTATGATGGATCAGTTCATGTAAATGACCAAAGCACTGAAAATGAACCAGAGAAACTCAATGTGAATCAGAAGTGGTATACATGGTCACTGTTCTATTTATCAATGCGTCTTCCTTAGTTCACCAATGTACACACTCAGTTTTTGATCTATCACCTCCTAAACTCGCACCATCTACACTCAAGCACAGTATTTCTATTCAAACAACATCGACTAAAATAGAACCCGTCCACTTCTACCTCCAACAACAACAAAGCACAAACAGATTCTGTGTTAGCTGCGCGTGTCATAACACATTGAGCAGAAATTTGTTGCCTTTGAGCAATAGAGGAAGACTCTTGATACTCGACTAGTAATCTCGGATTAGGTCTCATTTGGAGTTACAGGCTGGATCTGCCTTATAAGATCGATGAAGTTGTCATGAAAATGTTCAAAAAAAGATTGCGGAACAAATAGCTCTACAAGCTCCCCTTAGAGATCGCTTCAAAGACTTGCCCCAAAGATAGCTGACATGAAAAGAATTGCTACACCAAAAGTGTTTGAACTGGCTCGTACCAATCACTTCCAGAACATATCGCACTTTATGAAGCTCTTGAAGCATCTATGGAATGGGTACAAAGGGACGAATTCTTTGTTGAACGGGATAAGTCTTGTAAGAGACGACGTGATGATCAAGATCCTCTCACTCCTCCACTAGATTCTGATCTTCAGCAAAAAGAAATGACTTACTCTGCGCGCTTCTAGCTTATCACAACCCCCAGCTCCACAGTCATTTGCCTGGAAAATGACTGACACTAAAGAAGCTCCTCTAAGCAACAGTCCGGTCCTCATTCAAAACAACTAGTCGAAGACATACCAATGTCAGATACTGTAAATATATCTGATTCAGAGGACACTAGTTTTGCACATCTTCCAAAGAACACGCCAAGGCCAGAATGGTTGAAACCTATTCCAGAGGAAGACAGACTACCACTCCAGAACCTGCCTGGGTCATTCCTACAATCCCACATTCTTGATGGGTGACTCAAACTGGCAATGCTTTAGCCTTACACATTCAAGCCTCCGGCAGAGAAACTCCTTTACTTGATAAGACTAGGGGATATTGCGGCCTTTATGAACTGGTATTGGCAAAAGATGGGAAAGACCGAGCTTACTTAAGCAGATTTGGAAGGTCAAGCTTATGAAGTCATTAAAGCCTTCTACCCAGACACCGTTCATCTTCAGTTCCAGATGGAGGAGTGTCACAAGATGCTTACAAATAAGATTGTTGACTAATCTGAAGGTTGATCAAGTCAGGATTGATATTTATCAGACCTCTACCTCTCGGTGTCCACCAGGTCATGTCATTATTCAAACTCAATTCTTTTTCAATAAAGACTTGGATTATTTTCGTTATGGAAGTAAGGGATGCGGACCGGCTTTGTTAATTTCCAAGATAAAGATGGGGCCTTTCGTTATCATGACTTTGGACTTGAACTACTCGTACCTGAGCACATGTGGATCAATGATGTCTGCACCTATGACATAAGTGCCTCTTATGGTATATCTCATTGATGGTTTAATCGTCAGAAATTCTACATTGACTGATACACTGCAGACTCAAGCCGCAAGGTAGTCAGAACTCACATGCGTATACTTAGTGTTGTTAGTATATAAATACCTATCTTGTTTAGGGTATGACTACTTGGAAAGAGATCCACAATGCGCAAGAGCTGATTATCAAGAATACACGATTGCAGAAAAGGACTTCAAAAACTTGTATCCTAGTGACTTTGAAGACCTAAATCTGCTGCTTCTACAAGGTCATCTTAATCATCTTCCTGGCTTAGACAAACATATGCTTTCTACTGCTGTTAATCTATAGACACGCAACTTAGTGATTCGACAGCGGGTTGAAGAATTCTAGCTCAGCATTGAGAGCTACCAGAAACAACTGAATCTCACTAAACTAGGATGGGATGCAACAGGCTTTGAATATAAGCATGACTATACAATCATTAACTCGCCTTATGCAGTTGTGTTCCCTATCAATAACAATGAACGGAAGATCATGAGGTTCAATAAGATTTACAAATTCAGTGATGGGACGTTGACAAATATTCTGGAAGCATTGGATTACAGAGTTAAGGAGTACAAGGTTAATCAGCTCAATCTGGGTATGAACATGAGGTTTTGGACTGCTAAGGATATGACAAGGAGCAAGGAATTTACACATGCCATTGAATGGAGACTCAAGACCAGAAGGATCTTTCGGAACTTGGAATGCTTTGTTGGTGGTCGCGTACAAGATATTGACTACATACTACTTCAGAGAACCGAATGAGCACGTCAACTCTACATTCAGGTCAATATCTTTTGTGGTGTATATATTGTATCCTGTACATTATAGAGTAGTGTTGTATTTAGTGTTATGTGTCAATGTATGAATTTTTCATATATTTTTCATTAAATTCAAAATCCTTCAAACCTATCATACAAGACACTAACAAAATCCCTCATAGATTAAGGGGGAGCATGAATATGTTCCCCATTCGGCTTGTGACTAATCAGCACATTTTCTCCGAGTTTTCTAACATATTTGAATCCATTGGTATCCAAAATATCAAAGGGTTTGAAATTTTTTGATAAGGGGAGAAAATGTGATTTAAATATGAAAACTAATAAAAATTGTGATTTTGTGGACTCATGTGTATACTCCATCCTCTTTGTGCTAAACATTTTCGGTTAATCGATGCACATGTTGAGGGGGAGCGTTTATGAAAAATTCAAAAACAATCAAGGTACTAAAAGCTTTGATATTTATATCACAAGTACCTGATTGAGTTTTTCAATTGGTTTTATGGCAAGGTGAACTGTACCAAAAAGACCGACCATGTATTTAATTTTATCAGAGTTATAAGGTTGGTAAGGTTAGGTATTAGTTCCCATGATCCAGCCAGAATCGGAGGTTTACCCAGGTGATATCACTAGGTAGGGTAGGTAGTCTTAGGTTTGACATAAAAAAAGAGTAAATGTGAGAATAAGGGAATAGTGCCGACTGAGATGGAGCTAGAACTGGAACAAACCCAACAAGGTTCTAGTCATGAAGTCTCGGTAAGCACTGAAGGGGTTGAAGAATGAAAAAGAAATGTAAGGATAAAGGGTGTAAAGAAAGAAGCCCTCCATACACTTAGGCAGAAACCGGGTCAATACATCTGCTGTCAGAATCACAAAGATGATTGCTGACATTGAATGATTGAACATCAAGGACACCAGTGATGCAATTCCAACAACCCTCCCTAGAACTCAGAATCTCTTTAAAAGATTTTTGTTTCATTTTCTCACCGAGATAAACACGGAATCTATTGACTTTCTCACTCCGAGTTAGCTTAATATGATAAGGTGGCAGTAAGCTCTAGCTTCCGTATCACTAAACCAAACGCACAATTGAGTCTAGAGCCAAGAGATCATCAATTAATCTCATTAGGACACTATTCCATGTTTACTTGTCATTCACACAATGTGAATACAAGGATTATCATAAGAGTCCTACGCATTATCCTTGTGGTTTTGCCAGAACATCCGAGTGATACTTATGTATTCACAATGAAGATGGAAATCCTGCTTGAGCCAACATCAAACAAGCTCATGGTAGGTGACTTGTGAGATCCTTAATGGGTCAAACTTGTGACACTGGATATCGAATCGGTAAAATTATGAATTGAAAATTGATGAATTTTGATAAACGTTAATGTTAGGATTATGATAATCCATGTAAAAGATAGGTCACCCCGTGGATGTAATGTCTAGCTAGGTTGTTGCTTGTAGTCTTTATATTAAGTGCTAATTACCGATAACTTATGGTGTTGGGACGGGTCTTTTCACCCACTGTTAGTCCCACTTCCATATCCTACTTAAAGCACAATAAACACTTGTTTTTTTCCCCATCTCCAGCCATGGGAAAGGGTTGGTATGTTCATTATTAGACGAACACTATCAGTGTAGTTTCTCTCAACTAACTCACTTTCTACGTACTCTCAAGCATACAAACTTTAAGCCAACCCCATCTAGTAGATTCTTGCATTCAATTGTGTTACATGATAGTTCCCAATTCATTCCCCCACTTTCACAATTCCCCCCCCTCGTTAAACTCATCTAAACATAGGATGATTAATATATTTATTTGTGTGCGTTTTGATGGTTAGATATTAATTAAAGTTTGGTTTTGAAGGTATTATGGTATCCCAGTCTGACACTCTTTGATTCGGCAATTTGTGGTGTTAAAGTTGGTGTTTTAGGTTATTATAGCCTTTCTAGGATCATCTGTTGTTGTAAAAAGTAACCAAGCAAAAAAAAAATGTTCAAGATGGTGATGTGTTTGGTGCTTTTTAGGTGATAAATGTCGTAAGTATTTTTCTTGACTGCGTTTTGTCTCTCTGGCAAAATTCTTCATTGCATTTTGTCTCCTGCGTTTTGTCAAGGACACTGAGTTTTGTCATTTTGTGAAGGACAAAAGTACTGTGTTTTGTCTTATTAGGGACTGCGTTTTGACTACTTTGTTTTGTGTCTGCGTTTTGTGTCACTGTGTTTTGTCTCAAGATACTGCGTTTTGTCTCTCTGGCAAAATTCTTCATTGCGTTTTGCCTCTTGCGTTTTGTCAAAAAAAGGACACTGCGTTTTGTCGGTTTGTGAAGGACAACAGTACGACGTTTTGTCTTATTAGAGATTGCGTTTTGTCTACTGCATTTTGTCTCCTGTGTTTTGGTTTATTTTACTGGTTGAGATTTGCTTCTGCGTTTTGCCTATTTGAAGACCCATATTGCATTTTGCCTAGGAGGAACTCTGCCCATTTCATTTCTTGGCTGCGTTTTGTCTCAAGAATTGACTGTGTTTTGTCTAAAGTTCTTCTTTGCGATTTGTCTCCTACGATTTGTCTATTTTTGAAGACATTCATTGCGTTTTGGTAGAAAGAAACTCTGGCAAAATTTCGTCTTCACTGCATTTTGTCTCCAACAAATTGAGATTTGTCTAAGGATCTTCACTGAGATTTTCTTAACTCATTTTAACCAAACCAAATCATAATTAAACAACATATCACCTAATCTAACAAACAATCATCACTTTTAACATACAATCACTAATCATTGTTCGATCAAATTAATCATTTCACAATCAATTAAAATGGCTAATCTTTCGGAAGACATCCAATGTGCCGGTTCCGATACCCGACCACCTATGCTTGATAGGACTGACTTTGCATCATGGCAACAACGTATTCGACTGTATTGTCGGGGTAAAGAGAATGGGGTGAACATCTTGAAGTCAATTGATGAAGGACCATTTCAGATGGGAACATTTCGGGAAACTCTTGCAGAAGGAAATGAAGGTGCCTTACATCTAGGTCCAGAACGACCTCGTGTCTATTCTGACCTGTCACCTGAAGATAAGGATAGGTACAATGCTGACATTCGGGCAACAAACATCCTACTTCAAGGGTTGCCAAAAGATATCTACTCTCTTATCAATCATTACACTGATGCAAAGGACATATGGGACAATGTGAAGATGCTCCTGGAAGGTTCGGAATTAACAAAAGAAGACCGTGAATCACAACTGTATGATGACTTCGAACACTTTCGTCAGCACAAAGGAGAGACTATTCATGATTACTATGTCCGGTTTGCCAAACTCATCAACGACATGCGTAACATCAAGATGACCATGTCCAGAATGCAGTTGAATTCTAAGTTTGTTAATAACATGTTGCCAGAATGGGGTAGATTTGTAACAGCAGTGAAACTCAACAGAGGCTTGAGGGACTCCAACTATGATCAACTGTATGCTTATCTAAAGCAGCACGAGGCACATGCCAATGAGAACAAAATGATGTTAGACCGATTCACTCAACACACAGTTGATCCTCTCGCCTTGATGTCCAATGTTGCACCTCAGCAGTACAATTCACAATCATCCACAAATCCATCATCCACATATGTTCCACCACACTTTGCTGACAACTCTCAACTTGATTCGGGACTCTCTCCAACGGACAACTTAATTAAGAATTTAACCAACACACTTGCCCTGCTTACCCAATCATACAAAACATACCTTCCTCAAACAAACAATCAATCAGAACATCATCATATCCTAGGAACCAAGCCACACTTCAAGACGGCAGGGTTGTGGTTTAGAATGTTCAGGGTCGACAGAATAAAGGAAAGGGTAACAATGCACGGGGTGCAGGTACAACTGGTTATGGGGGAGCTCAAAACAGAGTCGGGAATGCTAATCTAGGTCAAGCAAGGCAGGTTAAGTGCTACAACTGTAATGGTATATGCCACATAGCAAGGAACTACACTCAGCCCAAAAGACCACAGAACTCTAAATACTTCAAAGACAAGATGTTACTAATGCAAGCTCAGGAGAATGGGGTGGCATTGGATGAAGAACAATTACTATTTCTTGCAGGTGGACATGACAACGCCGTTGATGAAGATGTGGATGAGCAACCTGTTCAGGATTTAGCACTCAATGTAGATAATGTGTTTCAAGCTGATAACTATGATGCTTTTAACTCTGATGTTGATGAGGCTCCCACGACAAAAACTATGTTCATGGCTAATCTATCATTTGCAGATCCTGTGTATGATGAAGCCGGTCTGTCATATGATTCAGACATTCTATCTATGGTACACGACCATGATCAATATCAGGATGCTGTTTGTGAACATCACGAAGAACACGAGATGCATGACGATGTACAACCAAACTACGTTGTTGACTCGCATGCCGATTATACGAGTGATAGTAATATGATTCCGTATGATCAGTATGTAAAGGACAACGCAATGCCAGTTGTACAAAGCAATGTATCTTCTATTCCAAATGATGCATACACGATGATATATAATGATATGTATGAACCTCATCCCCAATCTGTCTCTAAAACAACACGGAACATAGTAGTTGATAATTTACTAACTGCTGAACTTGCAACATATAAGGAACAAGTTGAACTGTATGAAAGACAGGCCAGGTTTGAATTAACAGATTGAGAACAATAGATTGATGAGCAATTAAGAATAGTTATCACTGACCGCAATATTAAGGAAGAAAATTTAAAAAAAGGAACTTCATTTTGTAAAATTGCAACTTGCTTGTGCCATCAACTATAACAAGTCAATGGTAGAAGAAGTTACGTCTTTGAAAAAGGATTTTAAACAGAAAGAAAACAAGTACCTTGAAGAATTTTTGGACATGAAAGCTTTAAAAGAAAAGTTCGAGGATAAATTATACAAATAAGACCAGTCTCTTCAAACAGTTCACATGTTGTGTAAACTAAAGCCCTATTATGATGAGCTGAATAAGGTAGATGTTGGTTACAAGAACCCTTTATGCCTCACCCATGCAAAGCAAGCTCAACCTGCTTTATATAATGGTCATGAAATTATCAAAACCAATCATGTCCCGGCCATAGTGCACAATTCAAAGGATACCCTAGAGATAGCTGAAATCACTAGGAAGCAAATGAATGACAAAATGAAAGACCCAGAGTGTGTGCAAAAGAAAGTGAAGATCACACCACCTGATTACTCGAAAGAGAATTATTTAGTAACTTTCACACCACAGAAACAATTGACCCCTGAGCAAATATTTTGGTCTAAAGATCTCATCAAGATGAAAGCCGAATCTCTCAAAACGTAGGCCACAACCTCAAGGCCAATCAAAGCATTAACGGTGTATCCTCCAAATACACCTGCAACGCTTGTCCTAAGGGTGCTTCCAACAAAGATTCAAGTAAAAATTAACATCTTTGCACTAATACAACTCTTTTCAGACTTTGAAAAAACTTGTAACAAGAGAATCACACCAATGGGGCTCACTGAAGAGGAAATGGGTTTTGAAGAAACTAAGGCATGTTATCTCACCGAGGTCATTCCATTTTTCAAAACACTTAAAGAACATTTTGAGGGCATTCAAAAGGCTCTTACTAAAGAAATTAAAGAAATGAAAGATATTTTTGAAGAGTTGGAAGCTGAGGTTGACCAAAATGGTATAGATAGGAAACATGAAAAGATTGAACGGAAAAACCTTCTTATTTCTAATGATAATTTAATTGCTGACTGCTTGTCCAAAGAAGTGTTTTATGTTGCAACAAATTATGAGCTTAATGTATCTAGTTTTACTAAAATGCATGATGCCCACATCAGTCTTAAAGCACGTTGTCTGGAACCTGAAGTTGAGCTTTCTAATTTACGTGATAAGATTCAAAAGGATAATCATGATGAGTTAATAAAACGGTTTTCCAATCTTGAGGTAAATTATTTAAATCTGCAGTTAAAATATCAAAATCTTAAAGAAAGTTTTGGAAACAACACATCTTCACCCACTCGAGATGTTCCTGATTTTGACTTAGTTTTTGTAATCGAAAAGATAAAAGCCTCAATTCAAGGAAAAGACAACGCCATCAAAAAATTGAGAATGCAAATCTCTTAATTGAATGAAACCTGTAGTAAAGCAGACCGTACACTTGATTTCAGGACCTTAGAATTTCAGATCACTCAATTAACTAAAAAAATCAATGTTCTTCAAGAACAAAATGAGCTTTTTAGGGCAGAAAATGGAAAGATTAAGCAGCATTACAAGGAATTATATGATTTTAATAAGATCACGCGGGCTAAGCATCTAGAACAGACAACTGCCCTATTAACTGAAAATGAGAGTCTAAAGGTCCAGAATAAGCTATCATGTGTCAATAAGGATCATGTAAAACCACAAGTTCTTGCACCAGGAAAGTATGCTATAGATGTTGAACCTATTACCCCTCGCAATAGGAACAATAGGGAAGTGCATCTAGTTTATCTTAAACACCTTAAGGAAAGTGTAGAAACCCTTCGCGAGATCATAGAGGAAGCTAAGGTTGAAAGACCATTAGATAGCTCACTTGCATCAGCTTGTGGTTACACCAAAAACTCTCAGGAATTGTTAGAATATGTGATTGGCACTTGTCCAAAAGCCCTAAATACATAAGATAACAAGCATGCTTCTACCTCTTTACCTAAGAAAAAGTAAGTCACTTTTGAAGACCAATGTGCAATGTCAAAAAGTAACATACACAAACCTGTAGAGCAACCGAACTGTTAAAAGACTAATGTCCTTGTGCCTCCTTCTATAGGAGTAAACAGTTGCACTGATGCTAGCAGATCACAGCCTAGGAGCAATACCAAGAAAAATAGGATCTTGCCGGCTAAGAGTGTCAATATGAAGAAAGTAGAAGAACACCCTAGGACAATTAAGTCTAGTCTGAAAACCACGAATCGTGTTGATTCTAGTATTAGCTCTAAGCATATTGTAATTAATTCGAATTCTCATTTTGTTTGCCAAACATGTAACAAATGCTTAATTTCTGCAAATCATGATATGTGTGTGGTTACTTATTTGCACTATGTGAATGCATCCCCATCTGTTAAAAATGTTGTGCGTAAAGTTACGCAAGTTTGGAAACCTAAGCAAGTCAAGCAAGTATGGAAACCAGTAGGCAACATACCTACCACTGTAGGTTATCAATGGATGCTCACAGGAAGAACATTCACTTTAGGAGAACAATGCACTTTAACTAGGCTCACTAAACCTAACAAAGTGTCGGCTATTGCTTATGCTAACACAAGGGAACCCAACCAAAATTGGGGATCCAACTTTCCAAACTCTCCATCTTTGTCTGTTTTCAAATGCAGGTCATACAGATCGTCCTTTGGTATTTGGACTCAGGCTGTTCAAAACATATGACGGGGGATCGCTCGCGGCTCAGGAATTTCGTAAAAAAGTTCATCGGGACGATTAGATTTTGGAATGACCACTTTGGTGCTATCATGGGTTATGGAGACTACGTTATTGGTGAAAGTGTGATCTCCAGGGTATACTATGTGGAAGGACTGGGACACAATCTGTTTTCTGTCGGACAATTTTGTGACTCTGATCTAGAAGTTGCCTTTAGGAAGCATTCTTGCTACGTCCGAGATACGAATGGTGTTGAATTAATTAAAGGTTCTCGTGGTTCTAATTTGTACACTATCTTGATAAAAGACATGATGAAGTCCTCTCCAATTTGCTTGTTGTCCAAAGCCTCCAAGAATAAATCATGGTTGTGGCATCGACATTTAAACCACTTGAACTTCGGTACCATCAATGACCTTGCAAGAAAAGATTTAGTACGAGGCTTACCTAGATTGAAGTTTGAGAAAGATCATCTCTGCTCCGCGTGTCAACTAGGAAAGAGCAAAAAGCATACCCACAAACCCAAAACTGAAAACACCAACTTGGAAGTTCTTAATACCCTTTATATGGATTTATGTGGACCGATGCGAGTTTAAACAAATTTCTGATGATTATTCGAGGTTTACTTGGGTTAAGTTTTTGAGATCGAAAGATAAGACCCTAGAGGTTGTCATCAAATTTCTGAAGCAAATAGAAGTTGGTCTCAACAAAACTGTTAGAAACATCCGTACCGATAATGGCACAGAATTTGTCAATAAAGATTTGACTGATTATTATGAACGTATCGGCATTTTTCACCAAAAGACAGTTCTGAGGACTCCACAGCAGAACGGCATTTTCAAAAGACAAAATCGTACTCTTGTTGAGGCTGCTAGGACAATGCTGATATTTTCCAAGGCCCCGATGTTTCTATGGGCAGAAGTTATGGCTACTGCGTGTTACACCCAAAACCGATCCCTTATTCACACTCGTTACTACAAAACCCCATACGAGCTGGTGCATGACAAGAAGCCTGATCTTACCTTTTTCAGAGTCTTTGGTGCTCTTTGTTACCCTACAAATGACAGCGAAGATCTTGGAAAATTACAACCAACAGCTGATATTGGAATATTCGTTGGTTATGCACCTAGCAGGAAAGGGTATAGAATCTACAACAAAAGAACCCGACGTATTATGGAAACTATCCACGTGCAATTCGATGAGCTGACTGAGCAAATGGCTCCTGTGCAACTCCGTACAGGACCCGCTCCTACTTTTCTGATGCCTGGACAAATAAGTTCAGGGCTCTTACCAAATTCGGTTCCTGCAGCACCTTATGTACCCCCCACAAATAAAGAACTGGAGATTTTATTCCAACAAATGTTCAATGAATACATGGAACCTCCTCGTGTTGAAAGACCGGTTTCTCCTGCTCTAGCAATTTAAGTTCTAGTCAATTCAGCTGGTACACCTTCATCTACTACCATTGATCAAGATGCACCTTCTCCAAGTCATTCACCGTCATCTTCGGCATTACAATCTCCAAGTTTACATAAAGGCATTGCAGCTGATTCTACTCTCATGGAAGACAATCCCTTTTCTCCTGTTGATAATCATCCCTTTATAAAGGTATTTGCTCCGGAACCTAGTTTTGAAGCATCATCATCCAAGGACCTTAGTTCAGCAGAATCTCTTTATGTCTCTCAAACACTTCATCATCTCAAGAAATGAAGCAAGGATCACCCACTGGATAATATTATTGGCAATACCTCTTGGCCGGTATCCACCAGAAAACAACTGGCAACCGATGCCTTATGGTGCTTGTATAACTCTGTACTGTCAAAAGTCTAACCAAAGAACTTCAAATATGCAATTATTAAAGATTGCTGGTTCCAAGCCATGCAAGATAAGATTCACGAATTTGATCGACTTCAAGTATGGGAATTAGTACCTCAATCAGAATGTGTCATGATTAATGCTCACAAGTGGATTTACAAAGTTAAACTTGATGAGTACGGTGATGTTCTGAAGAACAAGGCTAGGTTAGTGGCTAAGGGATATCGTTAAGAGGAGGGCATTGATTTCAAGGAATCATTTGCACCGGTTGCACGTATCGAGGCTATTTGTATCTTTATTGCCAATGCCTCCAGTAAAAACATGTCCATCTATCAAATGGATGTAAAGATAACATTTCTGAATGGAAAATTGAAGGAAGAAGTCTATGTTAGTCAACTAGATGGTTTCGTTGATCCTGACCATCCGACACATGTTTATCGTCTAAAGAAAGCTTTGTACTGTTTAAAGCAAGCCTCTCGGGCATGGTATGATACCTTGTCACGATTTCTTCTGGACAATAAATTTTCTAAGGGTGTAGTTGATCTGACACTATTTACTCAGAAAATAGGCAAACATATTCTTCTTGTTCAAATATATGTAGATGATATCATTTTTGCCTCGACCGACCCTAAAGCATGTGAAATATTTACCTATGAGATTAGTTTTAAATTTCAAATGTCAATGATGGGGCGAATGTCTTTTTTCTTAGGCTTACAAGTTTCTCAAAATCCCAGAGGCATTTTCATTAATCAATCAAAATTTGCTCTTGAAATATTAAAGAAATTTAGGATGGATTCGTGTGACCTTGTTGATACACCCATGGTGGATCGACTCAAACTGGATGAGGACCCCTTAGGGATTCCAGTTGACCAGACTTGATTTAGTAGTATGGTTAGCTCCCTAATGTATCTCACTGCCAGCAGACTCGACCTTGTATTCGCAGTATGCATGTGTGCTAGGTATCAGGCTTCACCTACCAAAAAGTACCTTAAAGCACTTAAACTGGTCTTTCGGTATCTAAGAGGAACCATTAATTAGGATCTTTGGTATTTGAAAGACACCGCTATGTCACTAACGGCCTATGCAGATGCGGACCATGCAGGTTGTCAGGACACACGAAGAAGTACGTCAGGAAGTGCTCAGTTCCTTGGAGATAAATTAGTCAGCTGGTTATCAAAGAAATAGAAAAGCACTGCGATCTCAAATATAAAGGCAGAATACATTGCCATGTCTAGATGCTGTGCTCAGATACTTTGGATGAGATCACAGCTCACAGACTATGGCTTTGCCTTCAATAAAATTCCCTTGTATTGTGACAATCGCAGTGCTATTGCTCTATGCTGCAATAATGTCCAGCACTCCTGGTCCAAGCACATTGACATACGACACCATTTCATTAGAGAGCAGGTTAAGAAAGGCGTGGTTGAATTGTACTTCATTTTGACGGATTATCAGCTCGCGAACATATTCACAAAAGCATTACCAAGAGAGCGGTTCGAATTTCTACTCCCGCGATTTGGTATGAAGAGCATGTTTCTGAAAACTCTTAAATGTCTTCAGGAAGGAGAAGAGGAGTAAAATATGGTCTTCCTATATCCTATGTAAATATGTACATATTCAAAACCAAAAAAAAAACAAAAATATAAAACCTATAAAAACCATAAAAATCAAAAAATAGAAAATACCAAAAATAGTTTTTCAAGACATGTCTTCCGTTTATCGATAACATTTACGGACCTAGAAATGTCATTCAATAATGACACGGGTCTTTAAATGAAGCTCGAACGGAAGTTCAAACTTTTCAAAACATGTCTTTATGGCTTGCAGTTATTTCAGACTGCAACCCGCTTTTCAAATTGAGGAAAGCATGTCGCCAAAAAGACGGCTGTTCCTGACAACGGGTGATTAAGTTCTCCCGGGCATGGATTACTTTATATCCATTCAACCTCAATCTGATGTATGCTTCAGTGCATTATTTATTGATACGAAAGAGAAGTCTTCTGTCTATCCTTATAATTTTCCGTCTATGATTCTTCAGAAAATTATTTGGATTTCACATGGTGGTTTAATGTTGTTGGAAAATCAATCGGACTTGTGTTTTCATAAATTTGTTACTCAATCAACGACTACAGCTCTTTCAATAGAAAATGGGTCACTGATTGAGGGGGAGAGTACTTTTCAAAATTTATGACAGTTATCGGGCATCTGAATACATTAAACAATTAATTGAGAAAAGATTTGTATCTCATAGGGGTTACATGTTAAGGGGGAGTTAAACGTGTGTTAACTCAAAAAGGCTAAAGTTGTCATTTATGTGCAAATATAGGGACTTATGTGCAAACTTCTAGTTGACTCATAGACTTTAAAACCTTAAGGACCAATTGGGCCATTTATGCATGTTGATTACTCCCTTAGTATCTCTTATACCTTAAATGGAAAAGAAAGGAGAAAAGGAGGGACCAAAACTGCCATTCTCTGAAAGTTTAACCTAGGGATATAAGCCCCCTTGCGAGTTGACCTAGTCAAATCTCCAAATACCAGTCAAACCTTCTTCATTTTCTTTTCTCTCAACCCAAATCGCAATACTTTACGTCTTGCTTGTTTCATGATTTTTTGTGTGATTTCGTGTTTAGGTAAGGCTTGTTTTGTGTTCTTTATCATCTAAATATGCCGTATCTATAACATGTTGGCCCGAACTTCATTAAATCGCATTTTGTTAGGGTGTTCGTGCTTAATCATCATCAAAATCTTGGTTAGTGTTTCTAATTAAGCTTTGATTGCTGGGTTAGCATTAGATTACATATTTGATGCTTCATTGATGTCTGAATTGCCTCCCTAATAGCTAATTTAGGGTCTTTGTGATTTTCGCATAATGTTTGACTTTTTGAGTCAAAAAAAGTGAGCGTATGATGCTTGTATTGGCCGTTTGTTGTTGATAAATTAGTCAGTGAGTATCATTTAATGTATATCATGATCTAGTTTTGCCTAATATGTCTTGATTTAAAAGTAGGAATCTGCGAATAGAAGTGGTCTTGGATGAGTTTTGTTAGGTGCTCTTGTTTGCGATTTGTATATGAATATTCTAAGTTGCGTTTTACCTATTTCTTCTTGATTGCGTTTTGCTATGTGATTCCATGTTGCGACTTGATTATTAAATGTTAAACAGGTCAAAACGCAGTCGTTGCGTTTTGCTATGAAGACCATTAAAATCTTAAAATATTAAAACCCACATTTCGAAATTTTTTCAAATGATTGCGTTTTGTCTAATTTTTAATAAAATATTCACTGCGTTTTGTTTGTTGCGTTTTGACTTTTGCGTTTTGATTATTTCGGTTTAAAATATTCACAGCGATTTGGTTGTTGCGACTTGCCTTTTTGCCTCTTGAATGGTCTGCGTGTTGCCTATTGCGTTTTGATTAATTTAAAAAAAATATTCATTGCATTTTGATTGACTGCGTTTTGCTTGGTAGATGTTTGCGACTTGTGTGATTGCGTTTTGTTGACTGACTGCGTTTAGTATCTTGCGTTTTGTTGTCTGGTTTTGTCATATTATGTTTTACCTATTGTGTCCTAACCTCTGAGTTTTGTCTAGTATCACTTGACAACTGCGATTTGGTCATTGTGATTTGGTCATTGCGTTTTGTCTTCTCTTCCAAGAGTTAACTTCCGTTGACTCAAGAGTTGACCAAATCTATTGATCACCACTTTAATATGATCTCAGTGTCCTTTTCTAGTATTTAATCCATAACTGATTATCTCCTGAGCATTTGCTCACCTCTAACATCCCCGTTCTGTATGTATTCCTTTCTGTGGATGTGATTGTGCAGATACAATGGCTGATGTTAATGTTGATGCTCTTGTTGAACAAGCACATGCTATGGCACCACCCACTCGTACTGATGAACAAATCCTGCCTCGCAGCAGATGGGTGCCTGTAGGAAAAAGGAAATGCTATTTGGATGTTGAAAGGTCGCAGAGCAATCCAATCTACAAGATTTCGGTGGACATTCTAAAGCACACCAACTTCTTCAGAGCTTTCATTGCTTCCTCGACAATTCCTTCAATCTATATTCAGCAGTTTTGGGACACTGTTTGATATGACAAAACCAATTGGAGTTACAGCTGTCAACTAGATGAGCAATGGTTCAATCTCACCAAAGACACACTCAGAGATGCCCTTTAAATCACACCAGTCGACAACAACAATGCATTTTCTTCCCCACCAACTCCTGATGTCCTTATCAAATTTGTCAACAATCAGGGTTACCCAAAAGCTGTCAGAACCTTGTCTGATGTCATGATGAATGACATGTTTCAACCGTGGAGAGCACTCACAACAATCATTAATTTGTTTCTTACGGGAAAGACTTCATGGTTTGAAAGACCAAGGGCTCCAGTGTTACAGATTCTATGGGGCGTTGTCAAAAGAGCCCATATTGATTATGCAGAGAGGATGTGGGAAGAACTCACCCAATCCATCCATACTTTCATCAAAGACCAAAAGAATCTGGCATAACATACTCAGGGAAAGAAGAAAGCCACCCTTATTGTGATCCCAAGTGTTAGGTTCACCAAGCTAATCATCCATCACCTACAAAGCAAGCAAAAATTCCACCCAAGACCAGGTTCTCCACTTCATTTTCCTAATGAAGAGCATGTTTTGGGTTATCTCAAGTTTAGTGCAAAGGGAACCAAAAAGGAAGTCTTTGGGATGCCTATTACAAATAATCTTATCATTGCTGACATTCAAGGAGAACAATACTACAATGCTTACCTTGAGAAAGTTGTTAAGCATCAACGATATCTTGTCGGTGAAGAAGTTAGTGATCCTAACTCTCCTGCACCTAAACCTGTTAAGGCTACCAAACCCAAAGCAACCAAGCAATCAAAGCCTTTAGCACCTAAAGCAGCACCAGTCACAAAACCTGCAGCCGCCAAGGCTCCCAAGACTACTGCCTCTCGACCACCCAAACCAACACCTGCAACAACTGAACCCTCCAAGAAAGACCAAAGTAAAAAGCGTAAACTGGTTAAGGAGTCTTCTGAGGCACCATCTCCAGCCAAACGACCTAAAGCTGGTAAGGTGATTAAGAAGCGAACGCAAAAGAGCTCTCGTCAGTTGGTGGATAAGTTCATAGATGAAGGGGTTCTAGTGAATGAACCCAGGTTTGGTGACGAAGAGGCTGGTCTGCAAAAGGCAGTGGAAGAGAGTTTAAAGGATGTTCACGCTGCACATCAGGGTCCACTCCCACTGGTGGTGATCAGAGAACCTGAATCTGGAAAATTTCAACCGCTCCTGGAGGTACAAGGAAAGGGGAAAGAGAAAGTCAGTGAAGAACAAGCGGCTCAAGTTCTAGTCAACCTTCAGACTCCAAAGAAAAAGAGCCATGTTGATCAATATATCTTCCAAAGGCGCAGTTCTGCACCAACTGAACCTTCAGGTCATGATGAATCTTCTTCATTATATGCAGAACTTGGTCTGACTGATAGTAAGACGGAATCTGATAAGGAAGTGCCAGAGATTGATGCTGGAGATCAAGACAAAGGCCAGGCTGGACCAAACCCTGGTATACAAGATGAAGGTCAGGCTAGATCAAACCCTGGTGATGCAACAGTCTCTCAACCTTAACCAAGTGATGTTGTTCATGCTGGATTAAACCTTGAACACATGGACGTTGAGGTCACTGATACTTCAATTCAACAAAACCCTGAGCAAATGGATGAAGAGTTCACTACAACGGCTTACCCAAATGTTCAGGAGAACCTTAAACTCCCAACTGAAGATCAAGTGAGACTTAAGGAACCTACAAACTCTGCTGGAACCCTGTCTTCTCTACAAAATCTTGACAGGGAATTCAGCTTCACCAATCAGTTCCTTAAGGAGAAGTCACAGGAAGACGAACCTAAGAAAACCAATATTAAATCAGAGGTTCAGTCAATGGTCACGATTCCTATTCATCAGGACACCTCTTTTGTTCCTCTAATGACCACTCCGGTTATTGATCTCACTGTCTCTCAACTAGTCTCCACAACGGTTCAAGCACCACTACCAACATCAACAACAACGGTCACCGCAATCACAACAACAACATCGTACTTCGTAGAGCTGATCTTAATGAATATATTATTGCCGAAAGGGACATCAAATATCTGTACCTGAGTGACTTTGAAGATCTATACTTATTAAATCTTCAAGCTCATCTGAACCATCTTCTATCCTAAGATAAAAAGATTCTCTCTACTGCAGTCAACTTATGGATCAGAAACTTGGTAATTAGACAAAGGGTAGAAGACTTCCAACTGGGGATTAAGAGCTACCAGACTCAGCTAAACCTTACCAAACCTCGATGGGATGCAACTGGTTTTGAGTTCAAGCACGACTTCATCGTAATTGACTCTCCAAGAGCCGTCACATTTAGGGATAAATATGGGGTTCAGATAATCATGTGCTTTAATGAGATCCCCAAGTTCAACGATGACACTCTGCAACAGATTGATAAGGCATTGGACTACCTGGTCAAGGAATTCAAGGTCAACCGGATGAATCCGGGTTTGAACTTACGATTTTGTACAAGGAAAGATGTCGAAAGAAGCAAAGAGTTCATTTTTTCCATTCAAAAACGGCTTAAGACAAGGAGGATCTTCCGTAACCTAGAAAGCTTTATTGGTGGATGAATAAGAGAAGGAGACTACAAAATTCTACAGAGAACCAAATAATCACATCATCTCTGCAATCAAGGTTCATCTCTTGTGGGGTACCCTTATATATGTTGTTATACTATCTACATTATACAGTAGTGATTAAGATGTGTTTTGTGTCAGTATATTCGGTTTTTCTGAGTTTGTGTCAAATTTTGTAAACATTAGAACAAACTCATCATAACTGACACGAACTATGTCCCTCCATAATTGAGGGGGAGCATGAATATGTTCCATTATAGGCTTGTATAAATCAGACACATTTTCTCCCAAAATTTTCTAACATATTTAAATCAATTGAGATCCTAAATCTCAGAGGGTTTGAAATTTTTGATCGAGGGAGAGAATGTGATTTTAATATGAAAATCTGATAAAAATGTGATCTTTTTGGACTCAAGTGTAGGCTCTCCCATATGTGCTAAACTATTTCGAATTTGATGCACATATTGAGGGGGAGCGAATGGTGTATGATGGCAATTGTGGAAATACCAAAGACCGACCCTGTAATTATTCTATCGGAGTTATAAGGATGGTAAGGTTAGGTAATCGTTCCCACGATCCTGCCAGAGCCGGAGGGATCTACCCAGGGATAATTCACTAGTTAGTGTAGAAGTCCTTAGGTATGATTAAAAAGGAGTAACGTGAGAATAAGGGAATAGTACGGACTGAGATGGAGCTAGTACTGGAACATACCCAACAAGGTTCTAGTAATGAAGTCTCGATAAGCACTGAAGGGGTTGAAGAATGAAAAATAAATGTTAAGATAAAGGGTGAAAAGAAAACAGCCCTCCTTAAACATTAGGCAGAAACCGAGTCACTACATATGCTGTCAGAATCACATAGTTGATTGCTGACATTGAAGACAAGTATCATGGACCTAGTGATACACTAAACAGCCCTCCCTAGCCTCTCAAGATCCCTCAAAGGATTCTTGTTTCATTTCTCACAGAGATCAATACATTTCTATCGTCTCTCTCACTCTGAGTTAGACGATATTGAAAAGGTGGCAGTCCGCTCTAGCCTCCGACTACTAAAGCTAAAAGTGCACTATTAAGTCTAGAGCTATGAGATCATCCATAAATCTCGTTAGGACACTAATACAAACTATGCTTGTTCATCACACACTGTGATAACAAGCAAGATCTTAAGAGTCCTACGCATTATCCTCGTGGTATTGCCAAAACATCCAAGTGATACGTAAGTACTCATAATGAAGATGGAAATAATTCTAGAGCCAGCATCAAACAAGCTCTTGGTAGGTAACTTGTGAGATCCTCTTAAGTATCAAACTTGTGACAACTAAAAAACAACGATGGGGCAATTCTAAGTGAATCAAACTTGTTCCAGTATATGAATTGACGAGTTGTTTTTGAAAAACCTTTTGATGTGCTCAAAAATTGATTTTCGAGCACATTGACTGTGTATATATTTCAAAACAAATGTGTTTCTGATGAAATTTGATTTTATGATATAAAACTTTTAATGCGTCACAAAAACTCTTTTTTGAGTGACACGCGACTGATTTTCAAATCAATTTTTCATTAATCAGTGGCTTTCTAATTCACTGGTTCACTCACTCCGTGCTTTGTCTACTTTGAGACGCTCTGGTTTGAGAATGACTAGCACAACTATGAAACCCTGTCAAGAAGATTCTTCGGAATTCTACCTGATCACAGGCAGTATTTATACTGATTAACGGGGAACCGTGGTTCTTGCAACCTTATTCAACAAAAGTGAACAAAGACACTTTCGTTTGTTTATTACTAACATTTACATGCAGGAATCTCAATGGTAACAGATGCTGACAAGAGACACATCGATTCATGACCCCATGCTCACACCTCATATTCTTAACCATGGACATTATGATAACTGAAAGACCTACAACACTGCTTCCGCAACTCTGATGCTTGCTATCATGATCCAGAAAAGTGTGAGCATGCCAGTCCAAAGGTCACAACATCACTTGGAGGCAACACTACCACAAGGATGATTTAGAGATTTACTATGGTTGATGATCTCAAAGAATGCTCAAAGATCACACAAGCCAAAGGAATTAAGCTCAAAGATCACTACATTATGTACAAAGAGATCAATAAATGAAGAATCAAAGACTACAAGCCAGAGTCAGAGATCAACTCATAGATTGCTAGGATTCAATTTGTATTTTTTGGGGTGACCTCCCTTAGGGGGAGATTGTTAGATATTAGTGTTATCCCGTGTATTTAATCCATTACACAACTATGTTCTTTACCAAAATGCTAGAAAATAAGATGGAATCTTAGAGAGAGAAAGTAGAGAGAGAAACAAGAGAGATTAGATAGAAATGGTAAGTTACAAGTGAAGTGAAAATGTAACCAACACCCTTCACCAAGTGTGGTGAAGGGTTATTTATACCCTTTTGCCTTAAGTGAGGCATATGGGCTTTCTAACGGGCCGGGCTTGGTTTCACTTGGGCTTTGAGCCTGAAACACGGACAATATTAGATTACAATCCAAGCCCGTTGAACCCGACTAGCCTATTACAATACAAGACCTAGTTTGACTTTCTAAGACCGATAACATTCTTGTTTGACTTAATATAATTAAGGCTAACAATCTCCCCCAATGTTGAGGTCTCTTTCTTCAAACTTCTCTGTATCACCGATGACATTGAAGATATGACGTTTAACGTTTATGCTTTGCCTTGTTATGGTCTTGTCTTGTTTGTAATGGCTTTGTTCATCCATGCTTTGTGATCTTGATTTTGAGCCTTTATCTTTTGACTTTAAATTCTTGAGATCGTTATCTTGCATCATCTCCTTGACTTGAATCATCTTGATTTGACTTCCTTGATCAACTTGTGCTCTTGACCAACATGCTCATACTTGTTACATTCTTGTTTGACATATGATTATAAGTCTAACAATCTCCCCAATTGATGATTCTTTATTTAACTTTGAGGCTCTTTGATGGTGGGGAAGATTAGAATCAACTATCTTGACGTTGAATGATTGACTTTGAAAGCTTGAGTATGAGCATGTGGTTTATGAATCCGACTTCGCTGGAATGAGGCTGCAACACCGTCGTCTTATCCTGAAATAAAACAGTTAGCAATAAAAGATGAATATGGCTTTGTCATTCATCTTGACTTCGGTTGCATTAACCTCCGGTTTCCCGTTTTATAGTATAAATACTATACCTGTGATCAGGTAGATTCAAAGAATCTCCTTGACAGGGTTTCCAGCTCAAAGCGTAGGATCTTCTAACACAGATGTATTAGATTCACCATGCTTGCTAGTTCTCATTACCGGAACGTCTCAAAGCAGACAACACGGTAAGAGTGAATCAGATAGTTACTATCTTTCTGATTAAGTCGTCAATTCATTTACTGGACCAAAATTGATATCCAGTTATCACAAGCTTGATTCATATAGAATCTTGCAAGTCACCTACCAAGAGCTTGTTTGATGTTGGCTCAAGCAGGATTTCCATCTTCACTGTGAATACTTAAGTATCACTCAGATGTTCTGGCAAGATCTCAAGGATAATGCGTAGGACTCTTTGTTACAACTTGTGAACTTTATGGTGTTCAACAAGTGTATTTTGACATTGTGTCCTAATGAGATTTATA
>BQNB010004610.1:0-27690 GCA_026074375.1 Tanacetum coccineum | reverse complement strand
TCGAGCTTCAGTGTCATGAGCTTAGAGAAACGTAATTACTTTTTTTGTTGTTTGCATCTTTTGCATTATCACGGGGAAAATCTTACGGTCCTACATTATATTTTACATAAACCTATGAATTCACCAACTTATTTTGACGTTTTAAAACATGTTTTCTCAGGTCAATGAGGCACGAGGTGCTAAGGATACATTGAGGATACTCTTTTGAGGAGTCATGCATAAAAGATTTAGAGTCATTATATCTTGGGATATTTGTTATGATCTAAAATCTTTGTTATTTAAATGTTGAACAATTTAAGCCGTTGTGCTTTGTATTAAACAATTTCAATAAATCTAATGTATCGTATTTCAAACGACTCTTTTAGAGGTCGTTCTCATATCTTGTGCTAATGATCTTAGATGTAACGCTCCCGGACACATTATTCTGCTGCGACCCTATTTGGAGGTGTTACAGATTGGTCTCTAGAGCCAAGGTTATAGAGAACCAGATCAAATGTTTTTACTTGGACTATAACCGCTTTCAAACATTGCATCATACAAAGGGATTTTCATGGGACATCTATTCATACATTACTTGTTGCATTAGTTAGATATACTAGAAGCGGCATGGTTCATATACGTGTTTATAATATATTAAGTATATTATTATTGGTCTTATATATGTACTAATGTAAACTCTGTTTGAGTGTTACAGATTCAGTCATGTCATCGGATTCAACATCATCTAAGGTTACGTATACGTCTATATCATCTCACGAAGACCCGCTAGCATGAGCTGTGGACTTGTTTGGACTTTAGGAGCCCGACTCACCAGAGGCTGCAACGGCATCACCAGATTACATGCCTGGCCCTGAGGAGCTAGAGCAGGCACCACCTTCGCCAGATTATGTTCCAGGTCCAGAGTACCCCGGGTACTTGGCACCAGCTAATGACGAGATCGTTGCTAAGGATCAACCTTACGCTGATTATGCCTCACCTATAGCCCTGTCTCCAGGGTACGTTGATGACTCGGATCCCAATGAGGACTTTGAGGATGGTCTATTAGACTATCCAACTGATGGAGGTGACGGCGATGATGATGATGATGATGACTCCTTTGATGATGACAAGGAGAAAGAGGAGGAGCATTGATAAGTGCTTAATTACACATATCTTCTACCTCTAAAAACGAGCTTAAATGACCAAAAACAGACAAAAACTGCCAAATATATGTTTGTTTTGCATTTGTATTGTGCAGGAAGTGGATATCATCAAAAAGACAGAAAACCAAGCCAAAATGACAAAACTGAGCATGGAATGGAAAAGACTGTGCAAAATCAAGGCCAAAGCCCAAAAATGCCAAAGTCAGAGTCAATACTGAAGAATCAGCAGTCAAACCGGAGCCCGGAATGAAGAATACTATTGATATAGCAATCTTAACCAGCCATCAGATGGCCCGAAAGCCCAGATAGTGAATATCAAGAAAGGACAGTGAAAGACCAAGATGTGGGGCCCTCGTAAACAATTACAACAGCACAATAGTTGATGAGCAATTGACAAAGACTGAGAAGACTTAAGAAGCCCAATCCAAGCCCCAGTTACACCAAACCATCAGCCAATTGTACACTAAAATAAACAGAAACCCACTTCCATAACCTTAATTGGCTTTGAAAAAGCCCAATAACCAACCCATAAACCTTATTGGGGCCCAACACACGTCAAGTGGGGGCCAATACAAGCCCAATACCCTTTTTATAAAAAACTCCAGGACTCAAAAATGTAAAAAACTTTAGGGACTAAAGTTATCATTTTTAAAAGTGTTTTATAAAAGAAAAATGAAAAATATAAAGAAAAGGGGCCAAAAATGCCAAGTTTGAAAGTTGTTTTAATAAGGAAAATGGTTTAAACAAACACAAGGGCTGAAATTGCAAATTCCCAAAACCCTTCTTTATCCCTTTTAGTAATAAACAGCAGGGACCACTTTTGTAATTCACCAAAACTTCTCTTTTTCTTTTAGTTATAAAAACGACAAGGACCAATTCTGTCACTTTCCAAACTTGGTTTATAACTGAATTTCGGCTTAATAAAAAATGAAAAGAGAGCCAAAGTTGAGGGACTGTTTTTGCACCATCTCCAAACATTTCGTTTAAACCCTGCAACCCACCCCTGTCGAACCCACCTTACCCGCCAAAACCATACCACCCTTTCCCACGGTTTTCTTGCAATACCACTATCCCAAGTACCCTTACAGCTCACCCCTCACCTTCTCCCACCTTACCCTGCACCTATAACCCCTTCCCACTTGCAAAACACTCAACCCCGAAAACCCTTTCAATGGCTGAGATCATGAGAAGGCATATGGAAGGCTAGGATTGCTTGGGAAGCATTGTGCACTCACAACAAACTCATCCCAAGTCCTTTGGACTGCTATAAAAGAGCCAAGACCAAGCCGAAGCAAACACACCATTTTTTTTATGTTTTTAGTTTAAATTTAATTCCAAGTCTTTCTTTTAAGCATTTAAGTGTAATTCAGTTCATTTAAAAGTTTTATGTTGTAACATCTTCAGTTTTAATAAAAGTTAAGAGTTTTTGTGATATAGCCATTGTCAAGAATTTAAAATCTTATTTAAACCCTTTTAATCTGTTTAGACTTATATAAAAACGTGTAAAAGTTGTTAAACTCAGCTTATGAACTTGTTTCACCCTTTTATTTCTTTTAAAAAGCTAAAAAGAAGCAAAAGTTATACTTAAGGGGGTGTTTGGTTTAGACCCCAAAATGGGTCATATGGGGGTTGTAATGGGTTGTAACCACTCAGCCAACTTTGGCTGAGTGTGTGGAGTTTAATAAGCCACTTTGATCAATCTTTTTAGTGTAAAAATAAGTTTTTAAGTCTCCCTTGCTTTCTGTCAAAATTTTATAAGCCACAAATTGAGCTAAACCACTTAAGCTGTGTAGACAGCTTAAGCACGTCCTGTTTTAGCTTATTTGCTTATTTCCTGTTTAATTGTGTTTCGTTAAGGCTAACAGTACTAACTTATAACTAACAGTACTAACTTATAACTAGCAGTACTAACTTTAAGTTAGTACTGGTAGTTAGTACTGGTAGTACTGTTGTTAATACTGCTGAGTTTCCTTGCTTTTTGATGGCTTATGTTCTGAAAATAAGCTCATTTGCCACCCTTGTTCATCTGTTTGGGGTTGGTTTTAGGTAAAAAGCTCTTAAGAGTTTATTTGCATAAGCTCAAATAAGCCCTTAAGCCACTGCCTTGCATTTCCCCTGGTGCTGAGCACCTAGATTCAGCACTCCTTATCTAGCTTATTTTGTATTAAGCTCTTAGTTATTATTGCTTTTATTTATAGCTTATTAGTTGTTCTTTAAGTCCCCAAAATCTTATAGCTTATCTAGCTTATTTAGTTAGCTTATTCTAGGCTTAAAGTTCCCTTTTCTTTTCTGTTTTCTTTTAAAAACTGTCACCATAGCTTATTTCATTTCTAGCTTATTTTAGGGCTTATTCTAGATACCTTAGCTTATTTAGGACTCCCCTAGCCTATTAACTGTCCCCCATAGATTTTAGCTTATTTTGTTAGCTTAAACCTCAAAGAAAAAGCAAATAAGCTCATAAGCTTAATAAGCTTCTGTCAGTCCAAAAGCTTAAGTTTTTAGCTTATTCAGTGGGTAAAAAGCATAAGTGCTTTTACAAAAGTTGTTCCCCTCAAGCCCCTTAACAGCTTTGCTTCTTTGGCTTTTTGATAATAAGCACTTAGGACCTACCTTGCATATCGGGGTCCACCTCAGGGACCATTTGTGTAATTTTGTCTTTAATAGTTAAAACTGTTAGTCCCCCTTGTTAGTTTGTTGTTTCCCAGTTAGTCCTTGTGTCCTTTCACTGTTAGTCCTTTTGTTTTAACAACAGTTAGCTTTAGTTAGTTTATTTAATTTAATTAATTAAATTAGGTTTAATTTTAATTAGTTTAATTACTTTCAATTTAATCAGTAAAATTTGGGCATTTTTATATTTTTAGAATTGTTAACTTTTTCTTTATTTAATTTTATTTTTTCAGAATTTTTATAACTTTTATTTTTTGTCTTTTTCTATTTTCTTAGTTTTAATTAGTTATTAATCTTTAAAAATTCATAAAAAATCCAAAAATTAATAAAAAAATATTTTTCTTTTTTATAAAATTTTCTTTTGTCATTTAGTGTCTAGGAAAAATATAAAATTTAGTATAGGCTTGGTAGGGGTGTTGAAGTGGTTGGGGGAGGTGGGGGGTCGTGACGGTTGTGGCAGGGGGCATAGGTGGTGAGGCGGCAGGAGCGGGTAGACTCAAGTGGTGTGGTGACGGTGGTTAGGGGGATCTGTTGAGATTAGTGGCGAAGAGTGCAGGTAGGCGTGGTGGGTGGGGTAATGTGAGTTCGGGATAGGAGTGTCGAGGGGCCGGAGGTGGTAGCGCGGACGGTGGTGGTGGGGTGTTGGGGTGACGATGTTAGGGAGGAGCGGGGATGGGAACGGTAGTGGTAGGTAGGGGGGGCTGATTGGGAGGGGTTGGGGGGAGGTGGGGGGGGCGGTGTAGGAGAAGAGGATGTGGGAACTGGGAAGATGGGGGGTGATGGGGTGGGTGAGTGGGGGCTGGGGGCAGGGGGTGGAGTGGAAAGGGGGTTCTGGGTAGGAGCGGGGTGGTGGGGGAGCGGTAGGGAAGTGGAAGGGAAGGGGGAAAGGGTGTGAGGGGGTGAGGGGGTGTGAGTGAGGACTGGCTGGAGGGGGCGAAGGGGTGGGGGGCGGTAGGGGGGAGGGGTGAAGGAAAGGGCAGTGGTTGGGTAGGGTAGCGTTGCGGGGCAGTTGTGCTGAAGGGAGGGTGACGGGAGGGGGACGAAGTAGGGGGGAGGGGTGGTGTTGTGGGGGGGACAGGGGGGGTCGGGTGGAATAGGGGAGTTTGGGGGGAGCACGTGGGGTGGAAGGAGTAGGGGGAGTTGGTGGGTAGGTGGAGGCGCAGGGGAAGTATGTGTTAGGGGTGTGGGGGAGGGAGTTGGGTGGATGGAGGAGGAGTGTTGTTGGGGGGGGGTAGTGGGATTTGCGATGTGTTAGAGTAAGTTGAAGCGAGTGTGGGCGTGTTGAGGGGTGTGTGAAGTGGTTGGGGTGGCGGGATGCGGGGTTGAGGTTAGTGGGGAGGTGGTAATGGCCCATAGAGGGTTTTTGCGCTGTGAGTGGGTCGTGTGCGGAAGGGGTGGGGGGCTTGAGCGGGTTTTGGGGTGGGGCCAGGGTGGTGGGGGGGGGAGGACGCCAGAGGGAGTGGGGGTGGGGGTTTGGGTGGGTGGAGGACCGGGTGGCGCGGAAGCGTAGTATTAGGGGTATGGAGGGTGAGGGGAGGCGGGGTTGGGGTGGGGGAGAGTTAAGGGGGGGGGGTGGGGAAGAGGGGATTGGGAGGGGAAGGATTGGGGAGCGGTAGTGGGGAGTTGGTGACTTGTTGAGGGGAGAGGGATGGAGATTTGTGATTGTGGTGGGGTATGATGGTGGGTTTGAGGTTTAGGGGGGGGTTAAGCAGTTGGGGAGTCACGGAGGAGGTGGTGGGGAAGTTGGTGGGGGGTGTGAGGGGCGTCGACGGGGGGGTAGGTGATTGGGTTGTCACGAAGCAGAACGCTCATGGGCCTGATCAAGGCTGGTGATTAACTCCTTTGATGATGACAAGGAGAAAGAGGAGGAGCATCTGGCTCCAGCCGACTCTGTCGTTGCACCCGCTGTTGACCCTGTTCCCTCTTCAGAGGAGACGAAGTCGTTCGATACTGATGAGTCCGCGGCGACACCACCACCACCACCTGCTGATCTCATCTCACTATCACCACCCTCTGTAGAGGAATGCCTTGCTAGGTGTTTGGCTGCACCTGCACTTCCCTCATCACCACTTCTTAGAGTACCTTACCTATATGGTAGCCCTAACCATGTGCGTGCACCTCGAGGCTTTAGAGCTGCCATGGGTAGATTGAGAGCCTCATCACCATCTACTCTTCATCCACTACATCCCTCACCACCACTACTACCTCTACCATCATCACTACATTTACCACCACCTGTACCCACATCAGTACCATTACCATTACCACCACTACCAGCATCACTATTCATACCACCACCAGTCAACCATAGGGAGGACATTCCCGAGGGTGAGTTACCACCTCGTAAGAGGTTATGTCTGACTGCTCTCACATTGAGGTTTGAGGTGGGGGAGAGTTCAACTGCCGCTGCTAGACCTACTAGAGGGCATAGAGCAGACTATGGGTTTATCGGCACTTTGGATGCCGAGACCAGATGTTAGAGAGCCGAGAAGGTCGGCTATGGCATTAGGGATGTATGGGTAGACCCAACAGAGGATGTTGAGGAGGTAGCACTGACGACCCTGGAAGGGGTCAATGCTAGAGTGACCGAGCTTGCTGAGGTTCAAGAGGAGGACACTCAGGATCTTTATGCCCTGGTCGAGGATGCTCAGGACAGACAAACTCGCTTATCACAAAGAGTCAACGTATTGATCGAGGACAGAGAGTTTCACCAGGAGACTGTGTTGTTGATGGAGCAGGAGGCTTTAGTTTCTCGTGAGGTTTGGGCACAGTCAGTAGGATTGAGTTTGGTAGTTCACCTTGAGCTGCAGGCATATAGGACTCACACCCAGATTCATGATTATCGTATCGCTTCACATGAGTCATTGACAGCGACATTGGTTGCACAGATTTCATTATTACAGGGATAGTTGTCAGCGGCTCTAGGACAGATTCAGGCACTCTAGGCTAGAGATCCGACTCACGTAGATGATCCCGAAGGCGCTCCTAGTTGTGCCTAGGTTTACTTTTTCATGTCATGTTTATAGCTATCATTATGTTAGCCGGCTATGTATTATGGATTTTATGCCCAGCTAGCACGGCAGTAGGATTTGTATTATTTATTTCTTATATCAGACAATCATGTATGTTTTCCAGTTATATATGATGTGTTGTATTATGTCATATCGATCTCAATTCTGTTATGTGTTGTGATCTTAATTGTTATATAATCACTGTGTGATGTGATCTTGTTATATATGTTGTACCCATGTCATGTTGTGATGTTTATGAAAGCTCACATATTTTATATTGTTGTGATTTAGAACAATATGCCACCAAAGAGAACCTATGTTTTTGCTGCAAGGGCTGCTGCTGCGGCTACGACTGCTGCCCCTATGACAGCTGCTATTGTTGAGCAACTGATTGAAGCAAAAGTGTCTGAGGCACTTGCTAATCAAGAAACTCTTCCAAATTGTATTAATGGTCATGGCGACGGAAGCCATAATTCTAACACTGGAATTAGAGGAACTGTACGCACTCCGCGTGAGTGTACGTACAAGGATTTTTGATAACGCTTCAAATATACATAAAATATCTCTCGAAAATACATTAAATATATACGTTAACGCTTGAAATATTGCAAAGTTTGCTTGTCTATTGTGTAATATTCATATCAAAACCAAGAATGAAGAAAAAGGACTAACGATGCAAAGAAATATTGTTAAATGCACTAACGGTCGTTACAAGAAGGATCTAGAAGAAAAATTAAAAGAGGAGTTAATGATTATAGCCAAAGTACGGTGCACAATGTATTTTGTGCGGCGCACTTCCATACGAATTGAATGCGACTTAATTAATCACCAAGTGTGGTGCACAATTTACCAAGTGCGGCGCACTTCTCCTGCAGTTACAAGAAAATGATTATGATTGATATAAATGATTGAACTTTCGGAGTACGAAGTTGGAGACAGAGTTATGCTTAAGGTCTCACCCTGGAAAGGAGTTGTACGGTTCGGTAAGCGGGGTAAGCTGAACCCGAGATACGTCGGACTTTTCAAAGTGTTAGCAAAAGTTGGAAAGGTTGCCTACAGGCTGGAACTTCCTCAAGAGTTGAGCAGAGTTCACCACACTTTCCATGTATCAAACCTGAAGAAATGTTATGCCGATGAACCATTAGTCATGCCGTTAGAAGGAATTCATGTTGACGATAAGCTCCAGTTTGTGGAAGAGCCCGTTGAAATCATGGAACGGGAGATCAAACGATTGAAGCGGAGCCGGATACCACTGGTTAAGGTTCGCTGGAACTCTAGGCGGGGCCCTGAGTTCACCTGGGAACGTGAAGATTCGTTCAAACAAAAATACCCACAACTCTTCACAAACCGGGCTTCGTCATCCACTACAAGGTCTTAAGCTTTGAGGACAAAGCTCTTTTAACGGGTGGAGACTGTAACATTTCTCATTTTCGTGTCATTGTACGACTATATTAATGATCACTATTTATTTTAGTCCGATACGCGTTTACTTTTAATATTTACTTTTGAGCTAAACCGCGTAGACTAGAAATAATCAATGGATGTAAACGATCACCAAATAAATTAAGGTTTATATCAACCAAGTAAGGAATAATTATTTTGATGATAATTATGTACTTTGCGTATTTTATTTTTATTGGTCACGTAAAAGGGTTACGTTTCGCGATAAAATACATTTGGACGCACCCCGGAAATACCTAGACTTACCTAGACTCAAACCAATACCCACTTTGAAAGCCTAAACACAAAATTTAATCAAGTCTTATGTTTAGACCTTACTCCTTTTCCTCTCTTGATGCCGCGGACAACCAAGGACAAGGTCACAAACCCATAAGATTTCCTAGCTAAGTAAAAATCTTGTACATCTTTAGCTCATTAATGCATGTACTTAGTGGTTTAGTTAAATACTATGTGTGGCTAACTAAAACTTCACAAAAACCACTTCCTAAGGGCACGGTTTGGTTATGTTTAGAACTAAGAGAATGTAACTAGCTTATTGCCTATAAATATACTCTCACACATACACTTAAACCCTTCTTTAACTAATAAACACTTAAAACATTCACTATCTCTCTTGTTCGGGACACATAAACCACGACGAACACCCTCATCACCTCATTCGAAACCACAAACTTCACTAGGTTATCATACAAGCTTATAAAAGGAATATACGAGCTAAGGGTTTGGGAAATAAACCTTGGAGCTTGAAATCATACACGTTTGGGTGTATAAGTGTCGGGTCAACGTCCCAACTTACCACCAAGGAAAGCTAGGACCCTTGTAAGTCGAACTAACTCATTCATAATTCCTTACTACTCGCTATGGTTTATACTTAGTCAATATGTCGCGTAATATTTTTAGTATGCTAGCATGACTTCGCATATAATAAATAACGACGGGTGTAGGGTTAAACACAAAGGACCAAGCGACGTGACCTAGTGTCGAGTTAGGGTTGGGAAAACGTTCGAATATAAGAAAACCCCCACGTAAACTTTCATTGTAAACGAGTTAGGACGGCTTAGTAATGCGTACACGACCCTAATAAATACTTGCATGAAAGAGGCGACGTGTTTAGGAGCTAAATGCATAACCCTTTTACCACTAGGACCTTTCGAATAAACATATGAATGGCTAAGGGAAGCAACGGGCCTCAAGGGACCCGTAGCCTGTTACACGAGCCCAACGCGAGCCCAATACGAGCTCATAAGCCACAATAAGCTAAACAGCTTATTCGTGTGCTTATACGCGGCTTAACGAGCTTAATATGGAACTAAGAACCTTAATGGGCCCTTTGGCATGCATCGTTAAGTCACACGAGCCTAAGTGGGCCATCTAGCCCATTACCGAGTCCATAAAATAAGCATACGCCACGAATAAGCTCCCACAACTTATTCGAGAGCTTAAGCAGCCTATAAGCCTTCTAAGGATCCTAGAAAGGTCATTGGACCTAAAAGAATTGAGTCCGAACCCCTATAGCCCCTATCGGGCCTTAAACAGGCCCAAGCCGGCCCAACCCGAAGCTTATTAGCTTATTGCGAATAAGCTGGAAAAATAAAACAGATCATTGAGCTTAAAATGAATGATAAATAAGCTAGCAAAGCATAAAGGGTGTATCGGGCCAAGCTATTGGGCTTACGGGCCCAATAGACTCAAAATAAGCCATAATAAGCTCCCCGAGCTTATTTGAAGCTTAACCGACCCTCTTAGTGCTTAACGGACTCAAACAAAGTCATCGGGCCTCAATGGGCCGAACCAAAGAGAGTAAAACCTCTTCGGGTCATTAATGGGCCCGAAAGCCCATTGACAAATGCTTATTGGCTTATTTCCAATAAGCTGAAAACGAAACAGATTAAGCTAAGTTGAAACAAATGGGAAATAAGCTCAAATGCCTAAGGAACCATTAAGACCCTTATCGGGTTAAGTTATTGGGCCCATAAGCCCAATAAGCTCGAAATAAGCTTCAATAAGCTCACCGAGCTTATTTTAAGCTTAACAACCCCACGTGAGCTTATTAACGACATTTAGACTTATTAAAACTATAACGGACCTCTAAAAAGCTAAACGGACCTTAACGGGCCCAATAAGGCCCGTTAAGCCAAAATAAGCTCGATAAGCTTATTTTTAAGCCGAAACAATTTTTATGACTTGAACGAGCTTAACAAAGAGAAATGCCACTCGTTGGGATTTATTCGGAACTAAAATGGAATTTTCGCAAGTCAAAGGACTAAAAATGTAATTTCCGAAACATAAGGGAGTTGATTTGGTCATTTTCGAAATACAATAACTCCAGGGACCGTTTTTGAAACATTGTGAAACTTAGAGATTGAAGTGAAATTATAAGGACCTAAACTACATTTAAATAAACTTAAGGGACTGATTATGTCATTTCCGAAACTAAAAGGTTTAAAGTATAAATGTGTATATTTGTAAACCTAGGGACTAAAAGTGAAATAATTAGAAACTTAAGGGTATGTTAGTAAAGAAAAAGTGAAATGAATAAAACACTTAACGAGTCGGTCAAACATTAAGATATTCGGACATCAAACGGTTTTAATAACAAGTTAATAAATAAGTATATTTATTAACAATGATTTCACGTTTATCGAGGACCATCGAAAGTATAAATGCAATAATCTTGTGCGTCACCACACAAGTGATCACGGTATATATAAACTTAAAATGGGATTTAGTTTATACAATGAGTCGTTAGCTTAAATGTGTAAACTAAGACTTGACCGTACTTACTTAGGTACTTAACGGTGTGATCCACTGCTTACTTGGATATTTGTTATCATTCAGAGAACTACCGGCTAAGGTGAGTTCATAGCCCCATGCTTTACAATTATTTAAATGATTTACATCCTTGGGGTGAGAACATGCTTTGTTTTACAAACTGGACGCAAGTGTACATTTTATACCATGATTACGTGTTTGCCTAAGTTACCATAACCCATTATGTCCATGATCATGAACTGTTAATTGCATAGATGTGATTGGGAATTACATTGTGTGGGCGCGAATGTTATGGATAGATCTATTAGGGATTGACAATCCCCGTTCGGGTGACTAGCTATCACTGGGAACGAACGCATACCATGTCGAATCTGGGATGTTGCGGGGTTAGCACATCATTCACGGACACCTGTTGGCAAATTTATATTTGCATTCATATATGTCGAGCTTTAGTGTCATGAGCTTAGGAAAACGTAATTACTTTTTATGATGTTTGCATTTGTTGCTTAATCATACACTTGGAAATCTTGCGGTCCTACCATCGATTTATATAAACCTATGAATTCACCAACTTTATGTTGACGTTTTAAGCATGTTTTTCAGGTCAATAAGGCACGAGGTGCGATGATACATTGGGAGTCAATAATTGAAGAGTCAACACTTAAGATTTGGGGTCTTATTACACTTTGGGGACAATTGTTATAAACCGAAATCTTTATTTATATTGTTGAACAATTTGAAGCCATGGGCTTATGTAACAAACGAGTATTTTGTTAATCCAATGTATCTTTTTCAAACGACACGTTTAGTAGTCGTTCTCAGATCTTGTGCTATTGACCCAATAATGTAACGCCTTCGGATATTCAACATTCCGCTGCATACTCAGATTTGAGGGTGTTACAGATTGGTACCAGAGCCAAGGTTATAGAGAACCAGGTCAAAAGTTTTTGTCTGGACTATAACTAGTTTCAAACTGTTTTCACAAATGGGATTTGCAAGGGGCATACATGCATTACTTGTTTACTTCTAGCGCATATATGTTATATGACATGCATTGGTTAAGCATTAGTAGGGTACTAAGTGCTTACCCAATTGATATACGTGTATATAAATAATATTACGTATACTACTATAAGGACTTTATTATTAAAAGCCTTACAGACATAACATATCGAATTTTCTTATAAGAGATACTTATATAAGTTATTTTACTTTTTGCAGTAACCATGTCTTCTGCGACGTCTGATGTTACCTACACTTCCGTCTACACCGACTCTGAGCCCGGCAGAGCTTTCTGGGGAGCCGATGATGAGGAGATATCGGAGGGAGGCATTCCACGGGTCATCGTACTAGGATACGACGGACTCCCGCTACAGCCAGTAGCCCCACCATCACCGGATTACATACCAGGCCCAGAGGATCCACAGATACTACCAGTTCCTCAGGACGAGGATGAGCGTGAGCCTATGTTCATACAGGCACATGACCCTGACTACGTGCCAGAGCCTGTATACCCTGAGTATATACCATTAGAGGATGACCATGAGTTTCCGGCTGAGGAACAGCCATTACCTCCTATTGATTCACCTACTACTGAGTCACCCGGATATGTTACTGAGTCGGATCCCGAGGAGGATCCGGAGGAGTACGAGGATGATGAGACAGAGGATGGACCGGTTGACTATCCTATGGACGGGGGAGATGATGGAGATGATGATGACGGCGATTCATCTAGGGATGACGCCAGGGATGAGGATGAGGACGAGGAGGATGAGGAGGACGAGGAGGAGGAGGAGCACTTAGCTCCGGCTGACTCTACTACCGTCATACCTGCTGATGAGCCTGTTTTCCCACCTGAGGGAACAGAGCCTATTATACCACCACCCTCCACTGACATTACTATTGGGGCTAGGATTACCGTCCGACCCCAGATTTCCATATCCCTTCCACCAGAGGCAGAAGTTGAGAGACTTCTGACCATGACTACCCCATCACCATCACCACCTATCTCACTATCACCACCCTCTGCAGGGGAGCGCCTTGCTAGGTGTACGGCCCCACCTGCACATTCACCACCTTTACCACCATCATCTGGGTGTCTAACCCAAATCCAGACACTCAGGATAGCATCCACCCAGGCTCTCATTGATGCAGTTACTACTTCTGTCTTTTTGTTGATATCCACTTCCTGCATAATACAAATGCAAAACAAACATATATTTGGTAGTTTTTGTCTGTTTTTGGTCATTTAAGCTCGTTTTTAGAGGTAAAAGATATGTGTAATTAAGCACATATCATGGGGCATAATGGGTTAAAATCGTGTAGCTCATGGGTTAGGTAACAAGCTTCTCATTTCCATCATTTGTTATCAGTTTGGAATGCCCCAAAGCAAGTAATTATCAGCAGGTTTTTATAATAAGTCACATAATTTTTCATAGCTACGATTTTTAAGGGGCGTTTGGAATAATCCCGATGTCATGCAAAAGTTACGCTTCCGCATATTTTATTAAAGTATACAGATTTCATATATGTTATATATTATAAAAGGAATGAGTTTTTAGAAGCTCGTGTTTAAAAAAAATAGACGTTTCAAGTTGGTATCAAAGCTATGATAGTTTGAGAGATTTAAGTATCCTCCATTGGTAGGGGATGCTTAGACTTAAACCGATTGCTCGATATTAGATATGGAGTTAGGTGCATCGCACGTTGATATGTTTATGAATACATGGATTATGATTATCAGGATTATAGCTATTTGGTTCATGTTTATCAGCTAAGTAGTTCATGTTTTGTGATGCATATATGTTCATGTGATTAGTTGTATATACCAGATCATGTGAATCATGTATAGTCATGTAGTGCATAACATGTTTTCAGATTTCAAATAAGGATTTAGATTATGAATCAGATTTAGATCGTGAATCAGATATCCACGATATAGAAAGCATATAGAATTTCCATGCATTATGAGTGTAGTCAGCATTGAGAACGAATTATGTGTAGTAGATGATACGTTTTCGTTCAGTGACTTGGGGTAGATTGTGATAACGATGAGTTCATGATTATATGGTGTAACTATTATGATGCCTGATTAACGTTATAATATTCACATGATATGGCATGAAGTTATCGAGATCATGAGATATCTCAGGAAGTTTACACATGTGTTAAATGTTTATATGCTGCATTTTAATTATGTATTTTAGTATGTTCAGAATTCATAAGTATGTTTAGAATTGAATCAATATTCAGGAATATTATGGTATAGAAATGAATCAGAATCATGTTTAGCAGATTAGAATGCTTTGAAAGTAGTAATGCATGATTAAAAAATTCCATGATCGCAGGATGACAGAGGTAGCCAGAATAAATCAGAGCTAGTTATAACGAATATTATGTCATGATCAGTAGTACTATAGCCACACAGTGAAGCGAAACAGAGTTAGAATGCACAAGGTTAAGTGAATTATTAGTACATGCTTAGTATCTTAGCAGCTGAATGACAGAAATAAAGCAGCATGAATCATGATTAGAACCATAATATCATAAACAGAATATCATGTTAAGAAGTGTATAATGTCAGAATCAGACTTAACATGCATAGTATGCTATAATCAGTCAAGTTATCGCACCAGTATGCGATTAGTAACAGAATGCACGAGCAGAAGTACATAGTTAGTAGCAGATTAGCATGATATCAGTTTTATAATCTAAGCTGGTAGTTTTATTAATGAATCAATGTAGAGTATGATGGCGATAAAGATATGTCGAAATGATGTGAATATTATGACGTCTGGCTAACGTGATAATAGTTACATCATGTAACATGGATTTATTAGGATCATAGGTGTCTCGAGGAGTTTTCCGAACAGTGAGTGTAGATGAGACAGAATTTAGCAGAATAGAATCATGATTCAGTCACAATTAGAATCACAGAGTATATAACCATATACAGTAGAAACAAATAAAAATTTATAAGTCTCATCCATTAAGACGTCGATTATTATACAATAGCCAGAACGACTCAACTTTTAGTAAAGTCTAGCATAGCATTAGTTATGTAGATTAGCAGAATAGAACAGTTCAGAGTTCAGAAAAGTAGCATCATAATAGCATAGAAGAATAAATAAGCAATTCGGATATGGTCCTTAGAATCTAGATAATTTATAAACAGATAGACAGATCTAGTACTTACTAGCAGAAATAGAAAGGTTAATGAACTTGCTGAAAAAGAAAATAGTTTAGAACGCCTTATAATTATAAGGATAATAACGGATAGATAACTTGAAATGAGTTTCCAGAATTTCAAATTTAAGGCTCGGAATGAGTCGTGCCACGTAAGCTTAGAAAGCGTAATGACAAGTCTTATGATTAGACAGAACAACTAGAATCAGAAATGAATTTCAAAAATACAGCCCAAGTGGGGGAGACTTGGTCAGAAAGATATAACATTAGTCAGTATAGCCCTTCTAAGGTAATTCGTGAGGACATGAATAGTTTAAGTGGGGGAGAGTTGCAACACCCCAAATTTTACAAATTTATCAGAATAATATTTTATTGACTTTAGAATAAATAGAAAAGTCTTTCTGTTAGGTTTATTGGAAATAAGGACCTTTTATGTAATGTTTCTACTACAAGGGACTAATGGTGTTCAAGTGCCTAAGTTAGTGGAAATTACCAAATTACCCTTGAGGCTTATTACCTAAAATTGTGCCTTAGATATAAGAATGGGCACTCCATCTTTATTTCTTCATTCCTACGTGTTGATTCACCCAAAAGAACAGAGATATACACTTTACTTCAAAGTGAAGAATTCATTGATTTCTAGTTAATTTCATCAAATTAAACAAGAGTTAATCAAGAGTCAAGGAGAGTTTAAGGAGGAGGTTATAAAATGTTTCAACATGTTTATATGGTGTTTACCAATTTAAGGTATGTTGATAATTATATGTTTAAACATGAATTCAAGCTAGAGGAAACATGAGCTTATGTGTATTAAGTGTTTTACATGATGTATTTAATGAATTCAAGGATTATGGGTGTTTGGATATGCATATGATCATATGATATTTTCATGGGATTCGTGTTAATAACCATGCTATGATGTTTATGATGTGTTCTTGATGAATTAAAAGTGGAACCAAACACCCCTTTAATGAGAATTTGATATATATGATGTTAATTAAATTGCAGAAAATTCAAAATCAGTTAGTCATTTAGAAAGACCACAAAATATGGATAATAGCATGTATTGACTCATGGCCAGACTTTTTAGAAAGCCTAAGGTGTCTACTTTATTCATTATGTTTAGAGTTTTGGCCGATTCAATAGTTAAATTAGTGTAAAACTCAATTTAGTGCAGCGGGTCAGATTCATAAAAGTGCAGCAAGCTGAACTTTGAAAATTCACACATACTTAACCATAGCTCCTCCCGGAGTGCGCTTTACATTTTTGGAAAGGGAAAAGAGTCTAGTTTCATGGAAAAATAGCCTTATGAGCTGGTTTTGTTATTAAGTGAGTCAAAACAAGTCATTTGCAGGCTGCTGCAGAAATGACAGCATTACTCGCATTGTTTTGTTAAGTGTTTGGATAATTATGATATAAGATGGTACTTATTGTAAGTTCCAGATATATATGTATTATAACTTATGTTCTCAACCTACGTGGGTATGATTTATGATATGAAAATATAGAATCAAGTGGTAAGACTTAGTTAGCTTAGCTTGTTCGCGAGCATAAAAGTGCATGTTTGGCGTGACTCTTGCCAGAGCTAGTTCAAGATTTCTTAGCCGTGTTCATGTTGTTAATAGCTAGTTTTCCATGTCATGTTTATGTTAAATGTAAAGTTGTGTGTTAATATCATATGCGTGCATCTATTATGATATAGGTGCTCGAGGCATAATCAGAATCAGTCAGCTTGCATTTTACGGCCCAGGTGAGTAACGGATTTTCAGTTAACATGTTTAGTAGATTAAACGTGTTTAATATATATATGCCTTGTCATATCTCAAGAAATATGTAATTTATATATTAAAGTGACCTTAGTGGTCAAATATGCAAGTCAAGTATTCACGTGACCTTAGTGGTCAAATATGCAAGTCAAGTATTCACGTGACCTTAGTGGTCAAATATGCAAGTCAAGTATCATGTTGACCCGTGTGGTCATATTAGCATCATTTTGACCCATGTGATCTTATTCAGTATATCTTGACCGTTAGGTCATATTTAGTATTATGTTGACCCGTTAGGTCTTATTCAGTATATGTTGACCATCGGGTCATATTTAGTATTATGTTGACCCGTTGGGTCTTATTCAGTATATGTTGACCGTTGGGTCATATTTAGTATTATGTTGTCCTTTGGGTCTTATTCAGTATATGTTGACCATTGGGTCATATTTAGTATTATGGCAAACCGTTGGTTCTTATTAAATATATGTTGACCATTGGGTAATATTCAGTATGGCGACCCGTTTGGTCATATTCAGCTTAGCCTTAATTTATATATGAATATTACGTGTGAACAATTCCGAACTCAGAACAGTTTAGTAATTAACTTAGTCTTAGTCAATCCTGTATGGAATAATAGTGCTTTATGCACTCAGCTAGTATGTGCTTTACGCACTCAGTCAATATGTGCTTTACGCACTCAGTCAGTATGTGCTTTACACACTCAGCCAGTATGTGCTTTACGCACTCAGCCAGTATGTGCTTTACGCACTCAGTCAGTATGTGCTTTACGCACTCAGCCAGTATGTGCTTTACGCACTCAGGTAATATGTGCTTTATGTACTCAGCCAGTATGTGCTTTACGCAATCAACCAGTATGTGCTTTACGCGCTCAGTATTGTGCTTATGCACTCAGCCAGTATTTTATATGTACTCAGCCTGTATATTGTCTTATGCACTCAATGTAGTCAGTTAGTATTGTGCTTTATGTAGCTCATGCACCTAATCAATATCATGTTTATGTACTTATAGTAATATGTCCAGGTAGTCAAAATAGTATGATATGTACTTATTTAGTATCATGCTTTATGCATGCAGTTTAAGACATAGATTTAATATCAGTTAGGCTGCTAGTATTAGTGTGGAAACCATAAGAACGTTGTAAGCTCAGTTTGTTTAGAACTTTAATCTAGGATGAACAATAACAAAGAATAATAGAATGCATAGTGAAATAAACATTAAGAACATTCTTTATTATTGCTTAACAAGGTTTCATCATCATTTTTATACAATGACTACTAGAAGCCCTAATTCTACCTTGATCAATTGGTATAATGTGTTATCTAAACTATAACAAGGAGTCAAAGATCCTTGAGGCTAAAACACACAAACCCTAGATTACTTAGATATTATTAGTTAGAAATCCGTTTATAGATAGCTTTATTACTCAGTAGCCAGTTCACAAATAGCCTTAGAGGAATGTGCTATAAACACTTAACCAGAATAGATACTTACGAATTCACATCCAGTAATAATTTAGAACCAGTTAGACTTCAAATATATGCTTGCAGCCATGTATCAAAGTCTCTCAGGATGGACACAGGACTTATCCAGAAAACATCATGATGATATTCAACTCATATTTCAGTTTATGATTTAGAACAGTTTCTGTTATCTCACTAAGTCGCAATGACTTACCGTTCTCAGTTTCATGTTTTGCAGGTTTGTAAGATGAGACCATGTTATGTGCTAGATGGGGCATAATGGGTTAAAATCGTGTATCTCATGGGTTAGGTAACGAGCTTCTCATTTCCATCATTTGTTATCAGTTTGGAATGCCCCAAAGCAAGTAATTATCAGCAGGTTTTTATAATAAGTCATGTAATTTTTCATAGCTACGATTTTTAAGGGGCGTTTGGAATAAGCCCGATGTCATGCAAAAGTTACGCTTCCGCTTATTTTATTAAAGTATACAGATTTCAGATATGTTATATATTATAAAAGGAATGAGTTTTCAAGCTCGTGTTTAAAAAAAAAAAAACTGGGCGTTTCAGTCAACTTGGGATGACGTGTAAGTAAATTAGATAAAATTGAGAAAACTTGTAAATCTTTAGCAATATCTAAAGGATACTAAGAGTGTTCTAATTCAAATCAAGATATGTTGAATGAAATATTGCATATTATGAACATGAACAAAATTCATCGTTATCATTCGGTCTGTGTTCATGAAAGCTATGTACACGACGACTTACAATGATTAAAATCCTAAACACATTTCCTTTCAGAAAAGAGTAACCAAAACAAATCACCAATCTAAAACAAACAGCACATATTCAAACTGCTAATAGTAAAACTATCAAACAGCAACATGAACCGCATTACCAAACTAGTCAAAAAACTTGAACTTGAATAGATTTGTCTTCAGTCTTTTGGCATTATTCGTTAAGGCGAAGTAGTCTCATCTTCACTAGCCTCCATCTAAATGATACACAAACCCAATTCCACCAATGAACTGCCAATCGAAACACCATGAGCATACGATGAACTCTTTTGACACTACATGATATCCAACTGTCACTTTTTTAGTTTACTTTTTTAGATATCTATGAGCATACTTGTGTTATTGCATCCTAAACGATGGCATCAAAGAAATTCCATGAGCTTGAATTTTAGATCTTGGATCCCCAATTACGCAAATTTATAATCGTCTTGCACACTATCAAGTAATTTGGTTAGAGAATTAACAGTCAGTTTCAACAGTTGAGGATGCAGCAAGATCTTTTGTTCCAATACTTCTTCACGTCCGAAAGCCTGTTAGCCCTGAAATCATGGCCAAATAAATAAAATGAATTAAGCCTAATTACTCTCGGAAAGTCCAGCTACCGCATTACACTAGATCTAAGTTCTAGTGCTGCTAATTATTACTAGAGATGGACTCACTTAGAGGTGTAGGTCCGACAATGCATTACCCATTCGTTTTTGCTCGTATGCTGCGGATGAAAGCTTGTAGAAAAGTTTAGTTGAGTCTTCAACTACTTGTTAAAGCAGCTTCAAAACTTCCCCATAAATCAGGTGTCTCAGTCACTATTAAAACAAAACTGAACAATAATAACCATATCAAGGTCCATTCAAACAAGTTTACTGTACAAAGAAACTATTGATATGCCGTAAATGTAGGTACGTACCAGCTCAAAATTCAAGAAACACAATTGGTTGCTTGCCAAATTCAACTCTCTAATTTATGAAACGTTCACCATACTAGTACATCCTTGACTATGCATGCTGCATAAGCTCTGCCTCATTCAAAATAGCACAAACTGGATCACTTTCTCTTCAATCAATTCTAGATATAGAAAACATATCAGTACAATGAATCATTATTCATTCAAATCCTAGTTCGTCATTAATTTTGGAAATTGAAAAATAAACTGTTGTAATTAAATGAGTAAATTGCAAAAATCGTCCCTAAGGTTTAGCCAAATTGCATGTTTCGTCCCAAATAGTTTGAAAGTGCAAAAATCGTCCCTAAAGTTTAGCCAAAGTGCAAAAATCGTCCCACATAGTTTAGCCAAATTGCATGTTTCGTCCCTAAGGTTTAGCCAAATTGCATGTTTCGTCGTTAACTAGGGACGATTATTTGCAAAATAGTTTGATTTTGGGACGATTTTTGCACTTTCAAACTATTTGGGACAAAACATGCAATTTGGCTAAACCTTAAGGACAATTTTTGCAATTTACTCTAATTAAATAAAAGAAAAGCTTATTAGTTAATAAAAGAAGTCAAACGGCATAGAGAGAACGCACCTTCATATTATGTTTGTGATTCAAAGTCTATTTCGATTTTGGGGATATGGGAGATTTGGGGCCAGTGGGAGCCTCCTCTACTGCATCTTTCTTTCAGACCTGGACATCTCCATATACACAAACTCAAAAGTGGACGCAACAACGCTACTGGTAGTTCTTTCAAATTTGGGCAATCACTAATATACAAATGCAAAAGTGAAGGCAACAACGTTTCTGGTAGATCTTTTATCTTTGGGCAATGTTCAATGTTGAGAAATTGGAGGGAGGTGAGGTGTTGGAGTCCCTCTGAAACTGTTTCCAAATTGTCAAACCTCCATATTTGAAGTGAAGTAAGAGATGAAGGAATATGAAGATGAGACAGTTGACTCCAATTAGTCGCTCCTTCACCGATTAAGGTTAGTTTAACCAGTGTGGTTGGAAACTTCTGTGGGCCCCATTCTGAGATTGGCTTCTTTAGCTGCCCTATTGTAAGGTTACGCAAGTTGGGAGGCCAAAGACCAGTTGGAGCATCCATACTTGGACAATCTACTATTCTTAGATCAGTTATAGAGGTGAGACTTGGCAATTGGAGGTCTGCAAATAATGACTCCGCCGTACTTTTACAACCTTCTATTCTCAAACTCGTGAGGTGAATGAAGTTACCCTCAAATTCAATGATCGATGCCACATTTGGATGAAATATTATACTTACAATTTCAAGCATTGGCATGCTTTTGCTGTTGATAAGTAACTTATTCTTCTCTCCTCCTTCTCCCAACTCCTCCACTAACAATAGTTTCTTACAATCATAAAACTTAACTGATTTGAGCTTCTGCCCTCCTCCCATTGAGAAGGAGACACACGCCATTGAATAACAACCACCGATGTCTCAATGTTGTTTGGACAACTCAAATGCTTGAAATTTTCACAAAAAGATATCTCTAACGACCTAAGAGATGTTAGGAGGTTGCTCCCATAATTGTACTCCTCATCTTTCTCCCCTAAACTCACCAAATTTTTACAACTATCTACTTTCAACTTCCTTAAATTGACAAGAACCTTACTACTTGCCTCTGCGTTTGATTCCCATAAGTATCTTATTTCGTTACACCATGTGACTTCCAATTCTTCAACTGCCTTAAGATCCAATATAACACCTCCCCACACCTCATTAGTAAGCCCTGAAATATAACTTATTTCCAACTTGGTGACTGATGGAGCTGCATGCACCAGACTTCTCAACAAACCAGCACCACATTCATCATATATGCTCAAATCCCTCAATGAAAGTAGTGGTGCTTTGAGTGAGAGACTAACCAAATTTGGACAATATCTAATACAAAGCTCCTGAAGGCTTGGAAACACAGAATCTCCTTCAAGTGAGAATTCAACCAAATTAGGACAATATTCTATATGGAGCTCTTGAAGGCGCGGAAACACAGAATCTCCAATCCCACTTCTACTATTGGTTGACCATACCTCCCACCCTGGCATACCTTGAAACCATAGTATTTCAAGTGAAGGAAAAGCAACACCAGTCCCAAGAAACTCTAAACCCACATCTTTCACATCATCCATGTTTTGGATATATAATCTCTTAAGTGACGGTAATTGCCCCAGGGGTGGTAGAGAAGTACACTTTTTACAGCCACTTAGAGACACACTAGACAACCGGTGAAACGAGGGATCCCAACCCATTTTGGAAACTCTAAACCCAGATACTTCACAATGCTCAGCCTCTTCAAACTATCATTATATGGCTTCAATGCATCAAGGACATCGTTTTCAGTTGTGTCCTTTCGGGAAGCATCTGATACGTCACTCCATTTCACCTCTAACTCAGTAAGTCTCTTTCGTGATAAGTCTGCTTCGCATGCTTCCGTTGCGTTTTTTACTTTTTCCAGGCCCTCTATGGAAACTTTCCCACAAAGATTCTCAAAATCTTTAAGTTGGGTCATCGAACCTTATTCGACAAGTAGTTTCGCCACCTTTCTTTCATCCCAACAGACAAGAATGTTCTCAAACCTTTTTAGCACCTTCAAATACCTCAAATTTTTGTAAGCTACACATTCGTCACAAACAATTGACATATGACGACACTTATCCAAAGCTTGTTTCCTAACATTTTTTCCCAATTCCTTCTCTAGAATAAAATAGAAATCTCCAGCAATGGAGGTGGTCAAATCATTCATGAGATCATGCATAACAAACAAAGACTCGTCATTAGGCGAGTGTTTAATTTACAACACTCAACTAATAGCGAGTCTTTGTTTGTTATGCATGATTTGATGAATGATTTGGCCACCTCTGTTGCTAAAGATTTCTATTTTAGATTAGAGAAGGAATTGGGAAAGAATGTTAGGAAACAAGCTTTTGGATAAGTGTGGTCATATGTCATTTGTTTGTGAGAAATATGTAGCTTACAAGAAGTTTGAGGCTTTTGAAGATGCTAAAGGTTTAAGAACATTGTTGGGATGAAAGAAAGGTGGCGATCTCTAAAGGGCACTTCCCAATCACATCTATCGCTTCAAAAGCTTCCTCAAAAGTTATCCCCGGTAAAGCATCAATTTGATTCTGAACTCTCTTCATCAAAACAATCATTTTACTTAAGTTCATGTTCATCTCATTCCCCATGGCAATGATGGTGTTATTAAACATGGTGTGCATGATTCATGATACTTATGAAGTAATTCATCACTCTTGGATCTTTTGCGTTTGTTACTCTTACCATCTCGGGGAGAAGGACGGACATATGTATCAATATCATCGTCTTCAAGATCAATTAGTGCATTCTCTTGTGTTTCACTTACAACCTCGTCATCTCCAACATCAGTAGCTTGAGACCCTGTAGCTCTATCTTTACCAAAGACTAAAGAAAGCTTGTGATAAAGTGGGAATGGTTTGTCTCCAAATTTAGCTGCTTCTGGACGAGTCTACAAATCAATTAATTTGGTTAGCACGATATTGTAGCAACATAAAACATTTCACATATGGGGCAAAATACTATGATAGGCCACAATTAAAGCAAATATGAAACAATCTAAATATCTAATAGTATATAAATTAATCACTTTATATACTCACCCACCATTAACCAAACAAACTAGTAGTCTTATAAAAATTACTATGAAACAAGTTGAAATGAAAATTGGGGCTAGGGTGTTAACTAGATACTATGACAGATTGAGTAAACTGAAATGAGATGGGGTTAAGTTGGTCTTACCGACAAATCAAAAAGAGGAAGGTCAACATCTCCCACGGAACGTTCGGTTTTCTTGTTTATAGATCTCCTTTTTCAAGTCCATCTAATTTTTCTAATAAAGAAAAAAGAAAGTGAAAAGGAAGAAAAGAAAGAGGAGAGCAATGTTCTTTAGCTGAAAAATAAAATAGAAAAAGAAAAAAGGATTAATAAGGTTTTATGTTGGTGAGTTTAAAAATAAAAGAGGGGGTGTTTGATTGCTGCTTAATGGGATGGCCAGCACTCAATGCTGAAACGGACAGTACATGATGTGTTTGACTGGGAAATAATGGCATCTCTGAATGAATGAAATGGCACTGACCGATTCTACAAAATATTGTCCCTAACCCATTCAGTTCACGTATCTTTATATATATATTATTTTATTATCATGTTCGTCTCTTTCAGGGGCGGAGGGATGCAGAATGTAGGGGGTTGGCGCCCTCGATAAACTGACCAAAAAAAAAATTAGTACAAAAATTGTATTTTTATAGCCTTATTTTTAGCTTGCCCTCATCTCAAATCTCAAATTGTCCACGATACGACTGCTTAAATATCAAAAGGCTATTGAAAAGCTGCTAAAAGATGCTAAAAATTTGCTAAAAGCTGCTAAAAACTGTTAAAAACGCTGCTAAAAGCTGTTAAAAAGTGCTAAAACGCTACTAAAAAGCTGCGGTTTTTGGAGTTGTTTTCGGAGAAATTTTTTTTGCCCCCTATATACCAAGATCCTGGCTCCGCCACTGGTCTCTTTATATATTCGTTTTATATTCTTATGTACCTCCTTTTCATTATTGAGTGGCCGACACATAATTCTTCATGATCTAATAATTTTACTAATTATTGATGCATATACCCCTTTTAACTTATGTTGGTTCTTGTATATTTAAATATTTTGATTCTTGTATTGTTAAGTAAAAGGCAAATGCTATTATATTCACATAATAACTATAAAAAAATATTATCACGTCAATGATTAAAATCATAATATTAGTCATTTAGATTGTCGGTTCAGACCAACTATCCGATCAGAACCAAATCATACAGAGCTTTTGAATCATTCAGTGAGTAAAATCATTCAGCGCTAAAACAGCTTATTTTATCAAACAACCCCTTACTATTTAAGTATCTCATTATTAATCATGTATTCAAAAAAATATCATTATTAACCACGAAACCGGCTATAACAGGTTTTTTCCACATCATATTTTTTTTCTTTTAGTTATGTCAAGGTGGCATGTTTAACCCGTTTGACCAAATTTTTTGACCTGGTTTCGTGGACTCGTCCACTTTTCACCCATTTCATCTTCTCCTTCATACATTTAAATTGAAGTTTAAGAGCAAATTGCTAGCGATATACCAAATTTTGTTACTCCACCAAGGTCCAATCCTTGAGTTTGGCCTTTCCATTAATTCAGAATTCTTACTTCACAAGGATCCAAGTTGCCCATCTTACACGGGTTCAGATACGTGTGTTGTAATTGACCAGATAATAACTCATTTGGCGAGGAACAACAATATTGTCAAGAAATTTACACTTAACTTGGGTTATTACTCTTCATATATACCACCTTTATCTATCTTCTCTTTGCATCAATTAACGGACATGTATATAAAAATTGTGGTTGTTAATCTTTGTTTTGTCTATGATCAAGTATTCTGCCCAGGATAGGGTAGCACAAGTGCTTCCAATTCCATTACTCAACCTTAAACACATATGCTTAGACATGCTGGCGCTCGTTGTTGATTATGGGTTGCTACTTATTGGCATTGTGATCAGAAGCTCCCCGAACTTGGAGACATTCACATTCTCTGTAGATGACTAACACATTCTTTGTAAATTTTCATAGGAAGATACACTAACACATGAATATTAACATTCTTTGTAGATTACTTGTGTAAAACATTCTGATGACGATGATATATTTACTATGATAGATTGTTCGGATATAAGGTTGGGGCATTTGAAGGAATTTGAGTTAAAAATTTTCTAGAATGAATAGGTGAGATGGAGTTTGTGAAGCTTATGTTGGCCAAGTCACCTGTGCTCAAGAAGGCGAGGATAATCCTTAGCACAGAGGTTACTAAAGATGAAGGGTCACATATGTGTAAAATGCTCTTAGATTCACCACGTGCATCACAAATGGCAGACATCATTGTTGAGCATTCTCATGAAGAAGAAAATTAAAGTAAACTTTAAGTGAACCGCTTATGAATGCAATTAGCTTCAAGTCACTTAATATCACTGAATAGATTTTTCCTTTTAGGAACTGATCATGATAGTCTTTGGTTAATCTAAGGAACCATTTTATCTTCCTCTTCATTCATTTAATGATGTTGCTTTCTCTAAATACATGGTGTGCAATCGTAAACTTAAAGGGACCGGTAGGAGGAAAATAAGGTGCCAAGACACATTTCTCGACACATCGTCGTCTAAGAATCTTGCACGCGGCACAAGGGCTAAGAACCATTGGACGAGGTGGTGATGGAAGGGTTAAAACACTAGATGGACTGAGTTGAGATGATGAAGATGTTGAGTAATTATTAAATGTACTTTTAGGTGAGCGAGAGTTTGAGACAGTGGCCATGGGTGAGGTGGCGTCGTCGTTTTTATCACCGGTGTTGGTGCAACATTGACTAGGATCTCATTTATGTTTTAACGTTGACAAATAAACATTCGCAAAACGTAAAATCATAAACGATAGCCAAAATCCGTAAAACTTGACTTTTACGTCTGGCGCGCTAGGTACGCGTCAGCGCATGGCCAGCGTCACACGCAAAGTCTGTTTTATGGATCTTATAATTTTACATCTTTCACCTAAAAACATGCTTACATCAGAGAAATCCAAAGCTAAGCACCTAAAAAACATGCTTAAAACGTCAACATAAAGTTGGTGAATTCATAGGTTTAATTCAAACGTAATTAGTGTGGACCACAAGTTTCCAAAACGTATGCGACAGTTATAACAGATACAACTTCACATAAAAAGGTATATACGTTACGCTAAGCTCATGACACCGAAGCTAATAGTGGAAAGTAGCATATAACATGCCAAGTAATTGCTTGCCCTTACACGTCTCCGACCAAAGACCACCTAACCAGTTTCGGCATGACATATATCCGTTAGTCCTTGGCAAACTCATACTAGTAAGTGCTTCTTACCAGGATAGGGATAATTAGTCCCAATAGATCTATTTATTCATTCACGCTTACTTAACCAGCCAGTCGGTTAAAGGTAATTGACGGTTCATGATAATTCAGGCAATAGTGGTCTAAATGCTACTTAGGCAACACGTAAACAGGGAAAATCTCACGTATAGTACTTGTGTCTAGTTTTAAAAACAAGCAATATTTCTCACCCCAAAGTATTAAAACATTTATTCAAAACGAGTCAAATATGGGGCTATGAACTCACTTACAAGAAAACGCGACGAAAGATGATTAGAAACTAAGAACAACCCAAACGTTGTTTATAAACTACCCGGATGAAATAACAATCAACCTCGAACAATATATCGTCAAATGGTTTGATCAAAGATTAAAAAGATATGGAATTGGTGTATGTTCGTAGGCGTCGGCCAAGAAAGAAAACAAAGGAGAGATGTGTGTTTTTCTTTGTGGAGTGAATGAATGAAAGATGTAATATGATATGGTATTTATAGTGTGACTC